>CAEGAE010043317.1:0-107808 GCA_903067095.1 Girardinus metallicus
GGACTGTGGGAGGAAGCCGGAGAACCCGGAGAGAACCCACGCATGCACAGGGAGAACATGCAAACTCTGTGCAGAAAGACCCCGGGCCGGGAATCGAACCCAGAACCTTCTTACTGCAAGGCAACAGCTCTACCAACTGGAAAGTCAAATTTCTTTGAAATCATATTTGATGCAGCAGTTTTATAACTGAAGGTGACATGGCGCCATTTTCTAACACAATCAAGTAACTATGTGCCAGAAAATACATAAGATCAACAATTCAACTGAATTTAACAGAACTCGAAGCTTTGCAAAAACGAACAAATGCAAATTTGTCTTGGAAGAAGATTTGGCAGCGAAGGTCCCTCAAAGTATTTACTCAGGTGAAGGATTTTGTTGAAAAGCATTCCTCCCACCCTCGTTCAAAAAAAAAAAAAAAAAAAGAAAAAAAATCATAAAAGTTGTAAAATGACAATGTGAAAAAAGTTTCTGCGAGGTCTGATAATACATATTTAATATTATAAAGATTAGGACTTGAATGGGAAGCTGATCGAGAGTTAGAAGTTACTTAAAAAAGGACTAACTATGGTTTAAAAATACTTAAATGAAATGGGGGGGGGGGGGGGGGGGGGGAACTAAAATTTTTCACAGAAACATGTGCCAAATGGATGCTTCAAAAGCTGAAAGATGATCCTTTTGATCATCCCGATGGTCACGGACGGTCCCGCGTGTGGTAATGAGTCATAATGAACATAATAGGGCACACGTGTTAATCACTTCCGAGAGGGAGATGAGATGGAGAGCCCGACAAAACCGAGCGAAGCGGAGGTAGACGCTCAGGAAAGGGGGAAAACAGAGGAGTGCTGGGAGGCTTTTTTTTTTTTAGAGTCCCGTTATTATTGGTAAAGCTGAGCTGGAGTCAGAGCGAGAGAGAGGGAGAGAGAGAGAGAGAGAGAGGGAGCAGAGAGGAGAGGAAGCCGACGATGACAGCGTTCGTCCTTCTCCGACTCAGTTTTGTGACCGACTGACGGACATCACCAGCAACCGAAGAGGAAACTTGAGATAATCACACCGAGATCCGACACCTGAAGGTATTTTCTACCCCCTTTTTTTTTTTTTTTTAAAGAAAATTTAAACCACGATGAACATGTCTGCTTCATATTTTCACCTCGGTCAGGCTGAGTGGAGATGAGACCCAGTTTCCCCTCATCATCATCACCATCGTCGCTCGGGTATTTGGGAATCGCCTGTCTCTCCTCGTCTGCTCTTTGGCATCCCTGCTTGACACTTTTTGTTTTTAAATCACGTTTAAATTATTACTATCTTTTTTTGTTTTTAACAAGTCTTTCATAAATGATGCTATATACGTGGATCCGTGGATATAATTTTAGGGAGACGGAAGCGTTAATGGAACAACTCCGTGCGCATTTTTGCGAGACTCGGACGTGCCTGCGCCTGCTTTTATTGCTACGAAAACACACGGAAAAAAACAACAACAAAAAGAACTAACAATCGAATTAAAGTGTAATGTAACTATATAGAAAAATGCACAGCGGAGTCAGTTCTGTGATGGGTAATGATTGATAGGCAAGAGCCCCGTTTGGAAGTCCTTGCTCCAAGACTGAACCCGTCCCCTAACGCACAGCAGCACGCGCTTTAACGTGGGGGACTTTAACCGCCTTGATTAAAACACCCACCGGATAGTGATCGATCCTCTGATTGATCACATTGATCCGTTCATCGTTTCCACCTGATTTGTGCTCCGTTCAGGTGTTGCCCTCGACCGCAAGGTGAAGGAAATGACACCCACCGCACACTCTCTCTCTAGCAAACTGGACGGGCGCGATATATATTTTTTATTCTTTTCCCTTTTCTTTTCTTTTCTTTTTTTTTTTTTACGCAGTCCTGACAGACAGGCGCAGACAGTCTGGGGCGCAAAGATTTTACCGTACGCTTATGCGCAAATCTGTCTGCGGTCCAGCGTGTCCCCAAAGAGGCTGCGAGTCGCTTAATTGCCAGTGGCGGTACCGACCGGCTGGGTGGGTGGGTGGGGGGCATGTGACGGGGTTGGGGGCTGGGGCGGGGGCCGGTTATACCACTTCACATTACATCACTAAGAGAGTCATCAAGGGAATCATAGGAGCCAGAGGTGATGCATCTGTGGTAGTAGTATCTCTTATGTAATTTATTCTATTATTTCTATGTTTTATGCATGAATTTAAAAGAACAAAGACCAAACTTTCTGGATTTGCAAAATTAATTAATTTACATGAATATATTTTCTTTTTATGCATCCATTTATTATGCACACCAATCCTCTGGAGTCGTCGGTGCTCCACCATGGGGACCACCAGTAGCAATGACCAGCCTTAGACAGACTGTCCTATATGCATATATATATTTTTTGTATGCATACATTTAAGGGACAAGCTTTTATGTGACAGTTTCATATGTATGATGATTGTATGCATTCATTTAAGATGCTAAAGGACTAGTATTCTTGCAACATTATTGTAATATCTACAGTTGGGGCTTACCCGAATGCTAGAAAGCTGTTGCATTGGACCGAAACTTCACATTCCTTCATATCACCATTTCTATTAAAGCTCCTGAATTTCTGCCTTGGAGGTTGGTTTTGGCGTGTCGCCACAAGATTATCACAGCCCCGTTCCACCCGGCCACCCTCTTACAAAGTTTTCTTGAGGCGCCCCTGCTAATTGCTTCCATTCATTACACAACCTCATAAGTTGGTGATAATACGTTTTTGGCTTCCTAACCACTTCTGCTGGCAATGTGCTCGTTCCTTTGCAGATATCACCTATTTTTTTTATTATTATTATTTATTTATTTATTTTTTTTCCCTGTGCACAAATGTAATAATGTGTGTGTGAGAGAGACCTTAAGCATCCACTGCCCCTCCTGGGAAATACATTTGCTTGGATTTATGACCTGCCTTCTCAAGTTATATCGATTATTACAGCCTGCTGTGTACCAGCTATATTTTTGTAAGGGCAAGAAAAGTGGGTCTGCCGTATCTATATATAAATTCTGGATGTTGTCGGGAGCACAGCGAGCGTTTGAAACAGTCATCTCTGCAGCTGGGGTCAATTCTCCAGTGAAACATCTTTGCTCTTATAGCCCCTTGTTGAACACATTAGGACTAATGTTATACATGAATGGCTCCCACACACACACTCGCGTGCACGCTTATGATGGGCCTTAAGCGAGCATAATGGCTCTGTTCAGTGTGAGAAGTGCTTATGTATGTGGAAAGCTCATATAGCAAACATCCCTGGGTGAAAACCGCAATTACATTTGTTTACGTATACAAGTCCATAATTTGCTTCTGAATGTGATGATCTCTGCGTATCAGTTTCTTTGATTGCGTTAGCACTTGTCTATCATCTTTCCCCTGACCAGCAGGGGCATTGCGGGAACTCAATTGGTAGGAAATCAAAAGAGCGAAGCGTGCTACTTTCCTGCTTTGGTTTGTGCCAGTCTACATGTTAGCATTCAATGAATAGCTTTTTACCCAAATGGGACATGGAAAGCAAAAAGGGTGATGCAAAACCAGGATGAGACGATTACAAAAAAAAAAAAGGCACTGAGGTATGAGAGGGATGGTGTGATAAAGGGAAGAGGACTCGATGAAAGGTGGACAAGGGTAAGGTTAAAGAGATAAGGAGAAAGAAAAATGAGCAAAGAACAGGAAGAGGAAGAGCAGGTAGATGTGAAAACGGGTTACACCGAGTCTCTGACTGATGTTGATGATGAAACTGCGCAGACATTACAAACTGGAAAGAAAGGTGTTGCTGTTGTACCATGGGAAAGACAGACTTGGCATAGGTACTGTCGATCTGAAGACCGCTGAGTTTTAGAAGGATGATGATAGAATTGGATAGAAGAATATGCCAAGAATGGACATACTGCATGAAAGGGAATGTGTTTTTGTTTTTTTAGCATCAGAGGACTTTTACAAGGTTCCTAAGCTGGAACCTTGTTGCATCTCTGGATTATCTGGAAGGGCTATTGAAGTCAACTCTTACCCTATCCACTTGTTTGCCTCTGAGGCGACAAACAACATAGTCATCGCCTCATAGCAGTTGGTTAGCCTTCTTGTTTTGCGGCTTGATAGAGTGACGTACCAATGACAGATGGTTTATGTGACCAGCAGAACCCAACACACATTGGCAGCAAAGTGAACCAAGATGGAACGAATCATTGGATTTTACCCAAGAGTAGCGTTGACACTAAAAATCAAACTGATAAGCCATCATGCTCCATCAATATGAATAGGAGTTGTCTGACACACTTAAGTGTAGCAGTCTGTGAACCCCACTGAGTTAAACTGCACACCTTCCCTTGTTACTGCCACTGTTGCCTGACTCCATTGTTGAAAGCTCTTGTGTGTGGGAAATAGGCTACCTGATGGGTGAGGAGTAACATCAAAATCAGATGATAAGAGCTTGTTTTCATGATGAAACTGATGGTTCAAGATTTTAACAAGATATTTAGTACGAAACCATTAAAGAGTCCCATCATGCCTTTCATACAATTGATAGTCATTTTATTAAGATGCTAAGGGAAGTGTTGGAGTGGCCAGAATTTTCTCTGGCTGTTTAAAGTATAGGGTAGGTTAGTGCGGCCCCTGCCCTACCTGTTGCTACACACTTCCAGCAAGCTGGCTGGAAGTGTGCAGCCAGCTTGCTGCACACTGTTGCAGAGGCTCTCACCTTGTTCTTCAGTAAAGACAAATTAATCGCAAATTACTGTATAGAAATGTTTTGTTGCATGATAAAGACAGACATTACTGGTGTGGGCTCACCACACCAGTAATGTCTGCAACATTACAAACTCTCACTGAGTTTGAAATAGATTCATTTAGAGTCTATTTCAAACATAAATTCTTTGCTAAAGAGGCTAAAGATTGATAGGGAAACAAGATCTGAAATCTGTTTTGTTTTAGTATTTAATAATTTCTTCTATGGACTTTCACACCAGGTTGTTACCTCTAAGGTAACTAGTGTTTCCTTGCTGGAGTGACGAATGACTCTCTAACACTGTTGCAGAGCCTACATTGGCTGTCCTTTCTTTCTAGATGTGATCACAGTCCGACGGTGATCTTGCAGATGTGGGCCAGCATGGTGATCTCTGTTTTGTTGAGGCAGATGTAACGTCATGGTCATCCACACAGGGAACACGGTAAATTATCAGTGAGTTCCCCGTTTCCTTTTGATTCCCTCCTAATGAGAATGAGAGAACCCCCATGATGATCACCCTTGGGGGCTTTTCTCTTCTGTGGCAATGCTCGTGTGTGTGCGTGTGTGTGTGTGTGGCAGTCAACAGCAGCGTACCATTCATTAGCTGACAATTCAGTGAAATGAATCAGACAACATAGGCTCCCAGGGATCTGTGTGGAGAACAAGGAAATGACTGCTTATTGCTCAACACATGAACATTCCCCTGGGCCCTCATGCACAGAGATAATGCGGTGGCTCAATTCCCTTTCCAAGTCTTTCTAACGGTGAAGGAAACATGGCGCTTCTGCAATCTAGCATTGCTTCAGATCCCCCTTGTGCTCCCCTCCGTGTGCTTTCCAGAGATGAGGAACACAGACTGAGCCGTGCAGAGCTCCTCTTCCTCTTGAGTCGGACTTTGGAAGGGGGAGTAATAAGGCCTGTGACTCTGCACTGACTTTGCTGAGAGCTGGATCTCAACTATATCAGCTCAAATTACCTACTCAAGGCAAGTGACTGATGAGCCATTTCTCACCCACACGTGATGCTCCTTTTATACACCAGATAGATGCGTGTGTGTGTATGTGTGTGTGGGGTGATGTACTATCCCTTCCTCTCGGTGCCCTTTGATGGTGATCGCGCATTAAAGGAAGGGAAGGCAGATGATTGCTGATGCAGACTTTTCAAGAAGGGGAAATTTGCCAGCAGTTTCACAGCAAGATTCTCTGAGGAGAAGTGTTGGAATTAGCTTGAACATCCTTCACGCCCTCCACCCCGCTCTTCCCTCCACTCCCAAATATTTCTTGAATACTGAGCTCTGCCTTCAGCATACCCAGTTGAAATTTAGGGCAGGACACACTGACCCTCAGCCTTTGCATTGCTATGTTGAGACACGAGGCCACCACCATCTCCCTGGCGCTGAGGGAGGAGGTGGGAGAGGGTCATTTAGAGAAAATGGTTCTGTCTGGCGGGCGGCACAGTGCTTTTTTTTTTTTTTTTTTCCCTGTGTGGAAGCCTGCGGGATAGTGTTTCAGACGATGTCACGGTCTGATTGTTACAGACCAAGAGCATTGTTTACGTGCGTGCATGTGGCAGTATGTGTGGCCGGCACATTTTCATGCACATATTCAATTGAAAGCTTTCAAACAAGCTTCGCTATATGCTATTCGTCCAGTTTTATTCCCCTTTCACCAGAACTGAAAATGCAAAGATCCATTTTTTTCTCCCTCCTACTAACTGCAGGGGTCTGTATTACTGCCTGGTTGAGCTACATCTCTGAACTAGATTGTTGAAAACAAGTCCCAGCTCTTTGGTGGATGGCTGTCAGGATGGGCGGAATAAAGGAGGATTCCAGTGAGAAAAAAATAAATTGCACAGCATCTCGCTCCACTGGAGACAAAATACAGAAAAACAGGAGGCTGCCCCAGGCTGGGTGGCTTGGCATTTGCGTGTGCATGGATGTTCTACGTATTAACATTTATACCCCACTGTGTAGAAATGAGAATGAAAGAGGGCAAGAGAGGCAGACATTGACAGAACGAGAACAAGTGTAAGGGGTGACTGTGTGTGTAGATGCACAGGTTCTTGGTTTTGCCACCATCAGCTGTAGCATTAGAGCGTTGAGCTAAAAGAGGAGTCCTTTCTTATTTCTGTGGATAGAAAGTTTGAAGAAAGTTTGTTCTTTATGTAAAAAGTGACACAATGTGTTTTTGTTGTAGATGCAAAATATCATCCGAGAGATGCAAATGGTTTGTGACAAATTGACTGGCATCTGCATATAGGAGGGTTACTATATGCAGATGACAGTGTGTGGTTGGCTGTTTAGTGATTACCTTTCTCTGTAATATTGAGAAATGGGCAACGTTACCTTTTCAGGCAACACTCCATTATTGCTGGCAGGACAGCTTGTCTCAGGATAACAAGGCAGGTTTGTGTGCAATAAACAAATGTCTGTCTGTAATTTGTAACTAAATACACTTTAGGGTTGTCCTATTTGTTTTAGTTTTCTTAAATTAACTTTTTTCACACAATACCTTTAGTTATATATGACCCGTTCCCATGGCAATAAGCTGCAGAACTATTCACAGGCCTCGTTATTCAGCTACAAGATTCGTCCAACGCAGTAGTTTGAGGATAAAACCAGAACTGATGCCAACTCATATTCTTTGTTGTTCTATAAGACAAACTCAGGAACTGATTAAGCTTTCCACAGTTAGAGAACTGCCTTCATCCCAAGTCATTAAGTCCCCGAAAACATCTCTTTGTAAAGGTTTGTTCCTCCTTCTGCTGTGTTCAAAATTTCTGTAAAAGACAAATCACATCCTTACTGTGAGTAGAGTATCCCTCCGACGTCTCAGGGTCACCATTTAAATTTTTAAAGGTAGCTTATGAAGGCAACTATAACCAACATTTCTGATATTTGATCAGTAATTATCAGCAAAGCAACAACTGAGACGCTACCACCAAATGCTAATGCGAAATCCCCCAACAGTGTTCATAAACGTAGTCAGAAGCCCTTTCACATTAAAGTTTCATTCTGTGACTTGCATATGTTTTTCTGAGTAAGAGAGCTTGGCCCTGGGGAAAACTGCAAGCTGCTTCCCTTTGATTCCACCATGCATGATCTGAAAGCACACATGGCCAATGTTCTCAGCAAGTCAAGTTTATTCAATGGTATGTTTCGTCAATATGATAATTCAATCATAACACAGTAAGCCAAAAAGGAAAAGCATTACATTACAGTAGCAAAGTAAAGAAAAGTAATGAAAAGTTGGAGTCCAGATGGAATTAATGGTGTTCTTGATATTAATTAAAGGCAACCCTCAGCAAACGGGTTTTTAGCCTGTTAGCCTCGATTTAAAGAAAGAACCAGAAGACCCGAGTGGTCTGTAAAGCTGATGCAATGCCAGATCTTTAGTGATCTCGTCCTATAAAAGGAAAAAACAAAAAGACCCAAATTGGGCGATTCATGCTTGCATGAATCATAGAGCTTTGTCGCGAAAAGGGCTAGAAATCGAGTTTGTAGTCTTCATAAACCATAGCTCGCTGTGTTGCATCGACTCATTAAATTATATAATGGGCGATAATAAAACTGATATCTTATTACTGTGAACAGATATTGAATCTTTAAAGACCGGCGTCTTAACGGTTTGTCTTAAATGAGGCACATTGAGAGGATGTCTAACTAGAGTTTTAAACGTGGCACTCACAACAGTTTGACTGCTGTGTTTCATGGGCCCATTTTCTGGTCCAGCAAAGAGCCGGTGCTGAGGTTAGCCACTTTTATGGATTCTGTTGCCAAATTGTGCACCAACCCATTACCCTTTCTTTGCATAAAAAAAAAGGAACATGTGTTGGAAAAATAGAGCTGATTTTTCCAACACGATTTAGCACCGTCACTGGTTTAGCACATGAACCAGTTCGGTTGATTGGGTGGACAGCTTCACACGTGTGTGTTCACACTTGACATTGAAATTCATCCTAAATGATTACATCTAACTTACCCTCTCTTTTTGCAGTTAAACGTGGAGCAAGATCAGAGGGCTGAGAACTGAAAAACAAACCACTCTTTTTCTTTTAAATTTCTCTGAAGTTAGTCTGACTGAAGCCACACTCAATAAAGTCAAAAATAACGAGCTATTATAAAGACCTGTAATAGGCTAATGAAACTAAAATGTGATTGCTACATTTTAGGATTTTCTACTATAAAAGCAGGACCTTCAGCTCTACCCTGCCTTTACATGCTTTTATCACTGTTGGCTGAAAGAGTTACAATTTTGGGGTGGAGGGTAATTATTTCTATTTTAAACCCACTGAACAATGGGTGAATTTACCCACTTATCTAATCCTCACACATTTGAATCCTAATAAATATGTGTAATCCCAGTCTCCCTACATTAGCAGCAAATAAATACCGTATTTTCGGTACTATAAGCTGTTACTTTTTTTCCCACGCTTTGAACCATGCGGCCTGTAGCCCTGTGCGGCTTTTCTGTGGATTTTTCTTCAACCACCAGGGGGCTCTTTAAAAGGATGTGAATTATTGGAAGTCGAGATAGGAAATAGAAGAAAGCTCTATTTTTCATTTAGAACAAGCACATGCTAGCAGCAGGCACGACGGAGAAATGTTTTCAAACTCATACCCTGTCATCATGGAAACCACAGGAAGAAGTTCATATGATGCAGCTTATAACTAGAAGGCCATCGATCTGGTAGTGCAGGAGGGAAATGGAGCCGCTGCACTTAAGCTCGGCGTGAACGAATCCTTGGTTCGGTGTTGGAGACGCAGGCATGCGTCTGAGATTAAGATTGTGAAAAACCGAGAGCGGCGGAGACACTAGCGGCTTATAGCCTGGTGCGGCTTATGTATGTACGTTTCCATAAAAAATTAAAAAAAAAAACTTTGTAGATGCCTTATAGTGAGGTGAACCATATATACATTTATAACATAAAGTTTACCAAGATTTGCCCTTGAATATCTCAAACCACAACTCCCAGCGTTTCTCTAAATCATGAGTCATTGTGGTGGGAGGACAAAGGTGTTCAAGTTGGAAACAGATGAAAGAACAGGAATATCAGTCACTCTGCCCGGCTCGTATTTCTCTCATGTTCAGGGATAATGAGGCTGGAATCCATGAGGAGGGTCAAATCTCACTGAACCACACAGAAATCAAGCGAGCTACAATTAGGAGTTCGGCGTGTGGACTCTGGTACCGTAACGCCGAACAGACGAATCTAAAATAGATCTGAAGCCACAATGGAAAAGCAGTTTTCAGCTTTACAGCTCCCTTTGTGTTTTCTTTTCTTCTTTTTTTTTCTTCTCTTGAGTGCATGTGAAATTGAAGGCAGCAAGTGGAGCTAACTGTAATAATTTCATTATGGCTTAACACAATTTAGAAAGACTTTCATATGCTGTGCAACAAAAAGGTGCCTCTGACTGAAACTAGTGCTAAGGAATTACATTTTTTCACATTCAGAAAATTGGCCACTATTCTGAACAATTGGGTTTGGATCAAAGCAGCAGCTTTCACACACCGGTAGTAGTGCCATGGTGCTGGCACTGGCAGCCCAACGTAAGTAAAAAAAACACTCATAGTTTTATTTTGCATCAAATGCTCAATGACCTGCTAATCTGAGTAAAACCTGTGGATTTCAAACAACTCGATTTAGTTGGAGGGGGAAAAAAAAAATCCTATTAAACCAACCTGACACTACAGTAGGTTTAGAGAAAAAAACAGAAAGTTGTCCACTTTTTTTAAATCATGAAATGACGTCTTTCAAAGGAATGGCCGTCTTCAATTGGATGGCATGCAGCAACCTACCTGTCCGGAGATTCTGAAGTTTCACGTCTGCCTATCCTACCTCATTTCTTTCCCTACTTATGTGTTTTATTGAGTCCCTTTTTCCTGTTTCAGAGGCGAGAGTGAGTGCTTAGGTATTTGCTCAGGTGGCTGATGATGTGCTTCTGCGTGGCTGTGAGTTACAGTTCAGCCACAGATGTGCCTCTGTGGTTGTGGTGGGGGAGGTGGGGATCCTTGATGGAAGAACACCTACAGCATAAGCTGCCACCCCTGACACAGGAGTCCTGCAGGAATTTACTAAATCCTATTGCAAATTTCCCTTCTCCATGAAGATAATTGGCTTATTCCTGTGTTTAATAGGAATAGGATACCGGGTTCAGCATGCTCTGTGTAGACATGTGTCTGTTCCTCTGTGTGTTAGGGACTTACAGACATATTACATTCTTACTTACCGTGAGAAAACGATAAACTGATAGCAGAGTGGCTCTGCATGTAGCCGCTATGCTGAGGTGTCTCAGAGTGCAAGGGCATGGGCTTGATTCCCCAGTGGGCTCTTCTTTTGAAACAAGCCAAAATGGCTCCTTCTTTTTGATGTTACACAGACGGCCTAGTTTAGGAACAATCTGCACATCCAAGACTTTCAGAGCTGCATTTTTCATGCCCTCTAATGCACTCGATTTCTGCTTTTTATTTATTTATTTATTTTTAATTTTTTTGTTGCGCTCTACACCACAGTTTGAGGCTTCCACGTAGACTTGGATGTGGAGAAGGTGTTGCCTCACCTAAATCATTACCCGCACATCAAACACAATCTGGGTCTCTCTCAGAAGAATCCTTCCCTCAGCAACCTCGCGCCTGCAGGAGACGCGACCTCAAAAACTGTGCGAGCGGCGCGCACGCGCGGGTGCTCGTACACAGATGGGCTCGCGTGCGCCTCTTTTCACGCATACTTTAACCCCGACGTGGCTCCGCAGCCGCACTAACAGCGGACGCTTCTGTGTTCTTGGCCTCCGGGCAACTGCTTAGCGGAGAACCAGACCTCGGCTGATCCAGCAGCTCGGAAAGAAAAGGAAATCAACTCGACGCTCGAGCCAGAAAACGAGCGGGCTCGGAGATGGATGAATTGTCGGCGGATGCGCAGCTGTTGGCGTCCTCTGCGAGCCCATGTTAGAAGCCAGAGAGCTATTGCGCATAATTCTGGGACGTGACCGAAAACTGTCTAGTTAGAGTGCATCAGGAAATGGATGAAAGGGGAGAATTCCCCACACGTGGTGGGAGGAAAGAGACGAAGCTTAAAAAAAGAAAAAAAAAAAAAACGCCTCTTCTGTGTGTGTGTGCGTGTGCGTATGTGTGTGTGTGTCCTGATGGCTGCTAAGTTGAACAAAGACAACAGAGAGACAGTTGCTATGATGTAGTTTCAAACCGAGTGCTCTGTCAGTGTGAAAACATGCTGGACCTGCTGTGAAGTGAAATGGTTGAAAGCATCTTTTCAAAAGCCTGACTGATGATATTGAGCAGATAAAATGGCAGCACCTCAGGGATGATTTTTTTTTTTTTTTTTTTAAAGCTAAAAATACAGAAGCAAAGTACAGTTTGTTCAGGCTCATAATGTCAAATTACATTAATAAATAACACGTTTTTTTTTTTTAATTGTTTAATGTGCTACTTTGTCACGTGGGGGATGGGATTAAGAGTTTGCATTCTGCTGAATGGCTGTATTTTCCTACAGTCACCAGGGGCGAGCCACAGAGCAGGAGGTTCATCAGCGGCGTAATTAATGCAGTGTAGTTCAGTTGTCATGCGTGATATTTCAGGACTGCGATCTATTTGAAAAGGCCTTTTGATGAATGGCCAATTAGAGGCAGACTCCTCATGCCTGGTGGCTGACTGATCTCTTTTTAATGGCACTCCTGTTTCTTTGATAAAACACAAAATGAATCATCGATACCCTGTCCTGGCGGGGGGAGGCGGCGGAAGCGCTGAGCTCTGAATTTAATAGTAATTGGGTTTGCAGCAGCAGTTCGGGGTCAGCAGCGTCAGTTTTGGGCTGCGGCGGCTCTGTGGCAGTGGTGACCTGCCTCAGTTGTACTCTGATTCACACGGCTGCTCCTGCGATTTGCTGTTTGTTTTTCTCCTAACTACTGCTAACAATTTAACCCAGAGACGATATGTTTTTTCTTTTTTTTTTTTTTAAACGCTTGCATTCAGTGGTCCTGGACCCTTTTCCTCCATTTCTAATGCTAAACTACGGAATAACCGCTGCTGTTTGCTGTCGCACTGGGAAATTTGACTTCCAAAGAAAAGCGAGAGAATAAGCTGTCATGTTGATTGAAATTGAAAACTGGAGTGAATAGAATAAAAGTTGGTGTACATACTTGTTCTACTTGACCTTCGACTGTGTTCTTGGTTGGAGATACTTCTGGTGGAAATTCTTTCCCTTTTTATGCAGCTGGAGTCAAAATTGCCTGCAGCCAGACACTCGTACAGAAATCATTGGTAGGATATCTCAAAACTTCTTCCACAAGTACTTGTTTTGGTCTCTTCCTGGGTGACAGTTGGTACTTTGGACAGCTGAGTTTTGCAGACTATTTTTTGCTTCTGTGAGCAGACGTTTATAAAATCTGAGATTTTTGTGTGGTTGCACCTTTTTAAAGGGGCCGTATTATGTAAAATTGACTTTGTTCAGCTTTGCATCATGTCATTTGCTAATCAAAAACATACCTGAAGTGTTGCTTTGATTCTTTCACGTATGTTGGAGAAGTCCTTTCATTTTCCATGGCAAAATTGTCACACCTCGGAGAGGCTCGTTATAGGAGTCACTTCGGTGAAACGCTGCTAAAAGCGTTCTTATACGCTTAATAGAGGAGTGACGCTGTGATGACTTCCTGAAGGCAGACTTTCAGAAACAGCAGGAGTTCTTCTTAAAGAGACAGAAGCCCAATTACAAAACGCTAAATGACTTGGTCAAACTTCTTTTAAGTCATATTTAATGTATACAGCATTTTTACAACTACTGAAAGTAACATAGTTACTTGATCGAGCTATAAAATAGATCCGCATGCCTGGAAAACGCATAACGCTGCCCCTTTGAGCTTTCCACATACAAATCTTTTCTGTATAAACACCAATTTGAATTTGTGAGGTTATTTAATATGTCATCAAAACAAGATTAGCATCAATAGGTTCAGCTTCTAATGTGTAATCCATTTTTTTTTTTGTTGCATGATTATTTTAGATTCTTCAGTGTTTGACTGAAAAAACCCCCAGTTTGATTAAACATGAGATATTTTTCCTTGATGTTTATGCTCTGATTGCGATGCATTGTTTTTTGTTTTTTTTAATGTTATTCAAAGAGCATTTCTTTCTCTACATAATTAATGGTCTGGGAATCAGATACAACCACGGCAGAGATAAGAAGTGCCGCAAAAGGTACAAAAGAAATACAAAATGTCTCATTTTCTCTTTTATTTACCACTTCTCCTCTGGAGATGACTAATACGTGTTTGCCTTTCCTCTAAAAAGGGGTTTGTCATGGGAGAAAAGTTGAAGCTGCGAATCCACACTGTGTGACAATTTGAGCGAGCAGCCCACCAGGCCGCTGTTGGCCCACCCAGTGGGCAGCAACACCTTTTTATTTTTTTTTATTTTTGCATCAGTGTTTTGCAACAGGGGCCTTCAGCCACTGGAGATTTCTCCGCTTCCCCGAGCAAACAGAAGAGCCTCAGATGGAGGCGATTAATGCTGTCAAAATGTCACTGCATCCACCTGCTGGCGTCGTGGGAGCGGGACGATAATCTTATAATTCATCGCATTAGCCCGCAGGAGTGCGTCTCTTGTATGCATCTGGCTGTAAATGGCACAGGAGTTTATGTATACGTCTCTCCGCCCGCTCTCCCCACACCTCCGGCTGCCCTCCCCTCCGCCGCACAATGCGGCACGGCTCCCCCGCGTGAAAATCGCAAAGAGGCCCTTTGAGTTCGGTCGCGACGGGAGTTCATTCGACAGGTGGCTGCTCGGGAGGAGATACAGAAGGGGGGGGAATCTCATGTTGTGGATTTCCACTTTATAAATGTCATTATCGTCTTCACCTGACCCGAGGTTGTTCCGCCGTTCAGCTTCGACCCCAATTTTGTCGGAAAACCTCGAGTCGCGGCGCGTGTGGTTTTCTCCAGCCAAATTGGCAATCGAGTCAACAAAAGGGACTTTTTTTTTTCTTCTTCTTCTTTCCTATCTCAGAGTGGAGTGTTAGGCGTGACTGCGTGTGCCTCTATGTGGCGTACGCTGACTCAGTAATCTTTCCCGCCTGGAGCCGTCAGCATCTTTCTTCCAAACAAAGTTTTCTGACTGCGCCTCTGCCAGATTTGGACCGTGTAGAACATTAGTGTAACAGCCCACGCTCCTAGAATACAGATTTGTTCTTGAGCTCACGCCAGAAGGCCTCTATATTTTACGAGGCCCCTCTCTACCAACACAACGTCTTGAGACTAATTATCGCGGTCGCACTCAGACACAAAGCTCGTTTATTATTGCATCGACATCACATTTGTTTTGGCCCTGGCCTACATGGCAGGGAATCCACGGCGCTCAGCCGCGCTCTGAACTCGACGGAGCACGACTCAGATGGAGAATCCGCTCTACTGCGCATCACGCGTCGTAGGCTAAAAGGTTGTTTGTTTTTGTTTTTAAGAGTCTTGTCATTTGTCTCTTCTCAGTCGACGAGGCTTTTTTAAAGTTTTCCCCTCCACCCTCGTCTTTTCCACATGTGAGCTGCTCACTTGGGAACCGAACTTGGTTCCCTTGAAGCTCTTTTCCTCAGCTGTCCTGCCCTAGAAATGCCTTGATAGTTTTATTATCATTTGCCCCTCACCTCCTCCCCCTCCACCCAGCTTATTGTATCTGTTCTCTGATTTTAAACTATTTTTACACATGGTGCAAGATTATTTTTAAGATCCCGAGAGTTGTTGATCGCAAAAGTGGAAGTGGAGCATGCCGACGTAGTTTAATAAAGCCACTCACTCATTCATGGGAAGAATTTTAGCATTTCAAATCTGGAAATATCTTTTTACCTAGGATTACGTAAACAAGTGCTATATTTACCTTTATTACGTCCGACTATCCTGGACGGCTGGTGTCTACTTCCGGCTGTCATTATCGAGAGGTGATAACTGGCAACATGTGGACGTATTGCCAGTCAATAACGAGCTCCAATCATTTAACATCTCAAAATATTCCCATGTCGAAGCCACTTTGCAGTCGATCCTGGCACGATTACTGAGGGAAATATTCCAACCAAGCTGTCAATCTCACGGCGGCTGAGAGAAACGGAGCAAAGACATGTTCAGTATGTGTTGGTAAAGTCTCTTGAACATTTGGCTTCGGAAGGACAGGTTAGATATTTTATGGTGTTAAAACATAACACTGGAACAAAATAACAGCCCTTTGAAAAGTATTCATACTTCTTTAACTTTTGATCTTACATATAATTGGGATTGTATGTTATAGACCATGAAAAAAGCCCATAATTAGTAAAATGATGAGGGAATAACGTATACCACACAAAATATGTGAAAAGTGTGGCGTGCACTTGTATCATTAAGCCCCTTCCCTGATGCCCCGCCCCAAAGGGTGATTACTGCTCAGGCTTCTTCCAACTTTGCACAAAACAGCTCAAGACTCTCTTTGAACAAAAACGGTCGAGTCTTGGCAAAGGCTCTTGATTGGATCTGGGTTTTGATTTTAACTGGTCCGTTCAAACACATCAATATTCCTTGATCTAAGCATGTTAACCTCCATAACAGTGTCAAGTCTTTTGCAGCCTCTAGCTGGTTTTCTTAACGCTGTACTTGGCTCTATCCATCTTGCCCCAACACTGACAAACGTATGTCATGATGCTGGAGATGGTATGCTTTGCATGATATAAAGGTTTATAAAGTTTCTGCCATTTGGCCAGGTTTCGTGTTGTCCTCTACATGCCTTGTGATAAACTACTTTCTTTTGAAAATGTCTTTTTAAGTGGACAGCTGGATCTTTGGTGAGTTTGGAATTGTGCCCAACTCTATATTTTGTGATGATGGACTGAAAAGGTGTCCATGACATGTTCAAATCTCAGGATATTCAGCCATTCAACAGGGGCTCAGTGAAAGGGAGTTACCTATTTATCAGTTTGTGTTTTACTTTATGTTGAGTATATTATCTGTTTTCTGTATATGAAGCTGCTGCTGCTCCCCAGCATCTCTGTCACAACCTCTGGGTGTTTTATGGTTTTGTTACGGGTTTTATTTTCTCGTGTTTTGTGTTCATAGTCGTTATTTTTATTAGTAACGACTGTACAGGTTGTATTCTAAACCTGTTGGGTTTAGAATACAAACCTAACAGGTCTGTCAGGTTTGTATTCACAGTTCTCCCGTTGTTCTTCGTGTGTTATATGTCCAGGTTATTTTCTGATAATCTGGAGTTATTTTATTCATGTCTAATTTACATTTGGATGCTTGTTTCTGTTTTCCTGTTTGTTCTGCTTTACATGTCTTGCCGTTACTCTGCTATTCCTCATCCAGTCTTACTCCATAGTTTACTTTCTGGTCTTGGTTATTGTGCTCTTCATTTATCAAGTTCCTGTCTCGGTTTGGTTCCAAGCTTTGATTATTTTCCTGTCAGGTTTCATTGGTTTTAGTTCAGTTTACGCCCCAAATTTCCTGTTTCCTGTATTTGTGTATTATTGTGAGGTCTGTCACGTTTCAGCTTTGCTCTTCTTGCAGTTAATCAGGCTCACGTTTTTCACCTGTGTCTCCCTCGTCTCTGTCAGGCTTGTCATCCGTCTGTTGTGCTATTTGAATCCCGGTCTCGCCGCTGTTTAGTTGCTGGAGTCTTGTCATCGTTAATCGTCGCTGTCAGTCATTTTTTCGTTCACGCTAGTCATGTTTGCCAATTTTGTTTTTGGTTTTTGTAGATAAATCTTCCCACCTAGAAGATTTATCTACTCAGTGAATAGACCCAAATGCAGTCACCATCTGCATTTTGGTTCTCCATTAAGGCAAAACCATCAAAAAAGTATGTCTTATGTTGCTTAATAACCTAAACTTGCTTTAAACCACTCCAGTGTTATCCCAGACCGGTGTGCTGCATTTATTCTGAGATTAAATTACACACTTTGTGGATTATGTGTAGTAAACAGGTGACCTCTGAAGCTTGTAGTGATACTTATTTATGTGTAACAGAATAGAGGGAGGCTGAATACAGAGTATTGAGTAAAAGTAATTTGGATTTGTATGATTTTAAAGCAATCACAGATTCTCTTTTAAATCTCTTCTGATGTTGGGGCTACACTGTCATTGTTAGTCATTTCCAGTCCAGGTCTTCATCTCTTTTACAAGCTACCAAAACTGAAAACAGGCGAGGTCGAAACCAAAAAAATGTTGTGCCCGAAATTATTCCTTGACTTGCCTCCGTCAGTGGGAGAAATAGAATATTTTTGTCTCATCTCACTCCTTCTTTTAGAAGCAATTACAGCTTTTCTTTCACATCACTCAGCGTTCCCCTGGCTCCTCTCTGTTTACCGCCATGAATGGCACATAATTTAAAAGCTGTCACCAGACATAAATTCAACTACAACACTGCAGGGAGACTGTTCCTTTGGCTGCGTGGGGGCCCCTTCGTTCTTATCCAGGAGTAAATAAAACAGATTTACCCAAACATGACAATTACATGCTATCATGTCCTTGCATATCTGCTTTTCTGTGGATTGAGTGTTTTGGATTTGTTTTATTTTTTCCTCCAAGTTTTTCTCTTCTCTGGACACATGCCGTGACGATGACTGCGCTTGTCAATGTTCAGCAGACTCCCACGATGTGACTCATAAATTTTAAGGCTATTTATGTTTTAAAGCCTTTCAGTCTGAAATGTTTTTTTTGTTCTCATTTGGCCAGCTGAAATGCCTCCGAATATCTAATTAGAGTTTCTCGGCCTGATACAATGGACGCCCCTCCTCTACCCCCATAACATTTGATTCTGAGGAACTATTTCAGCTCCCCTCGTCTTTAGTGCTTGCGAGGGTGTCTGGCCTCTTCTCAGAGGTTTTTCCCTTCTGGTGTTTTCGCAGCAACAACGATACACTGATGTATTCTGCTCCACTTTTGTCACAGTCCCTCTATATGCACCTGCACCAAACACGCCGTGACACGGAATACGGTAAATGTCAGCAGACACGAGGAGGAAAGACGAGTGATGATCGGATATTTCTCTGATCCGTACATATGGAGTCAATCAGATGTCTGCGAGTGAAGCTCCTCGCTCTTTTTGTGTTATCGCATGAGGTACAGCTGGAGTTGGAGCCAAGGCGTGGGGAGTGTGTGGGTGTTGTGGTGTGACACATCTGGGTAAAGTGACATGAGGAGGTCCTGATAGATTTGGGCTGAGCTGGAGCTTGTTTCTGTTGTGCTCTGTCAGGCGGAGGCTCCTTCCACATGCCTGCCTAATGCTCCTGATAACTGCTACCTAGCCTGAAGCTGCTCTGTGTCTTTATATAGACAGAGCAGCTCAGAAGTTTACACACACCGATCTGTTAAATGAACGTCTTTGTTTTGTGCTATACCGTACCTTTTTGATGGACTGATAACAGATTACATGTTCAATGATTTATGAAAATCAAACAAGAGCAAAATTATTCACTTAGACACATGCCCATAACCTGGACTTATCTGTAGATAAGTCTTTTAGTAAGTTGTACAGAAGGTACATGTTTTGGTAGCCATCTTCAAGCCTCTTACATAATTCTGATTGGATTTGTAATCAATTTTCAAATCAAAAATGGCATCATGTCATTGGTGTAACGTCTAAGAGGTGCCTACATCACAACGGAGACGGACTCTTTTCATGCATCAATCCACACTGGTGGAATCGGCTACTGAGCTTTGCCATAAGCTCAGTAGCTGTCTTCAGGGGTTCAGGGAATCCTGAACCCCTGAAGACCCAACTTCTCCTACGCTGAACTGCAAAACTGATGAATGTTCAGTAAGGCTGAGATCTCAGAGCTTCGATGCTAGCCTCTTCCATCCCTTCCTCAACTAGTTTTGATGCACAGTTGGGATCATTGTCCTACTAAGAGTGCACTAGTGTACCATTTCAAATACTTAACTGTTCATTTTAGGTGAAGTTGAAGAACTTCAAGACGGTTCGTTTTTAGTTTTTCATCTTCTTTCTGCAATGTTGATGAAAGAGCTCCTTAGCTTGATGTTGCTACCACCAGGCTTTACAGTCAGGACAATGTTCTTTGGCTTGTGTGATGAAATGGCTCAACTTTTCTCTCGGGTGACGATGCAAGTTTCCTGCAAGTCATTTGACTTATTCATGTGGACAAGTTTCATTTAAGCTTGAAGGTGCCAATTTTGGAGCGGGTGCTTCTATGTTGATTGGCACCCCCTCTGTACAATTTAACATTAAATTTTAATCTGTGAAAAAAAAAACTTAGCTTCCAAATTTTGCTAGGCTTGAGCCCTAGTGATTCCTAGGTTTGTTCCTGGGCATCCTAATGAGTTTTCTCATGTCTACTATTAGCCGTTTGGGTCAGCGTGTTTAAACTTTGACTTAATTGGGTTCTTCAGCAAGACAGTGATTCCCAAACACTAATCAGAACCCACTTTGTACTGCAAACATTAAACTTCTGGAAAGGCCCTGACCTCAACTCCATTGAAAATCCCAAAATCTACTTAAGAATCATGTCTGCACCAGTAAACCAGTCAATTTAATTGACTGGTGTGCTGGTAAATAATGCTTGTGCACTTAAACCCTGGGTAAATAATAAGGGTTTAATATGCAAAGTTCCCAAATTAATATGAGACTCATGTACATTAGTGGATGCTTCGGACTATCTCTGCATGCATACATGTGTGTTTCTACAGGCAACGGGTCAAAAGTGCAGGCAGCAGTGCAGACTGTATTCTGAAATGTGCATGTGTGACATGATTTGTGAATCCGGCAGAAGATGGAGGGTGTGAGATTAAAAGGACGCAACACAAGGACGTGAGAAAAGACCTGCCTGACGCCTTTGCATGCAAAATGGCCAAAAAGCCCTCAGTTGATGAATGAAAGCGTCAGTGGCAAAAATGTGGTATGACCATGAAGCTGACAGTAAGAGCGACATTGAGCCCAAACAATTTCCATTTTCTGTTGAATTTCATTTCTCTGTTTCTTTAGCCAACGCGCGTTTCAAGGTTAGCTGCTAGGTTGTGCTGCTGGTGTGTGCAGTGTGCTGAGGTCTGGAGTGTTTTGTGCTTGTGCACAGGAGTGGGTATGTATACGCATGGGTGTGTGTGTGGGGGTGTGTATTTGTGTGTATGTGACCTGGGCTCCCAGTGGGAATTGTATTTCGGTTGCTCAAGCCTGACGGATAACAGCCCACCCTGGTCGTCACATCAATTATTGAGGGGACGGGAAATTGATCGGCTCAAACAGTGAATGTTACCCTGCCTTGCTAGGCTACTCGGGCCCTGTTTTTTTTTTTTTTTCTTCCTCATACTCATGCTGTTCCCCCTACTTTATGCATCCTCCATCTATCTCTTCCTACTCTTTTAATCCCTTTTGCCCCTTCTCTCAGTCGTCCTGTTTTGCTTCTCAACCTCTGTGCCTGACCCACTTCCTCAACAACTTTCTCTTCTGTTTGAAGTTCCTGTTCTTTGGGACCCCATTGGCTGGCTTCTCTTGATATTTGTCTGTATCCTACAGTCATGCTCCAGGATATAGACAACTGCTTCGACTAAGTTTCTCAGTTATCCATGTAATTCGACTTCTGGTTTTCTGGCAAACTCTGCTCTGTTGTGTGTCAACACACCCGATTCTTATTCCCTTACAGTCTGTATAAGGCCCTTTTCACCCTGCTTCATCCCTGCATCCTCTCTTTGCCAGCTAAACATCTTTGATCCATCTCCCTTGCAGCTCTTTCTCACAGAAACTCAAGTGTTTGGTCTTTGTTGGGTCGACAATGCCCCTCAGAACCACGTGCTGCTAGCCAGTGGGGATGTTTGCGTTCCTATAACAGTCGTTACTGGATTGAAAAAGAAGGCCTAATTTGAGCTCAGTTCATCATAGCGAGATTGCCCCGCTTTTATTTATAATTGCCTTTTTCCGTTCAAAGGGATGGGCGCTTAAACTGTCAGCCGTGTAAACATGAGAGATGCAGCTGTTGCCGCAATTAGCGTCTCACTTTCCCCTAATGAAAGGATTAATCCGCCAGCAAATCTCTCGGCTTCTTTTCAAATGCCAAGCCCCCCATTCAGGTCGCTGCCAGTGGAAGAAAGGCGGCCCGTGTCGAACAAAATGGGACTATCTATAACCCGAGCCAAAAGTCGCATTCATTGGCTCAGCCTGGTGTCACATCATCTGGGTCCCTTTGCTCACTGCGGAACAAGCGAGACCCTTAACCAACTGCTGTTTGATTTCCTGAGTGCCGCCTTTGCAATCGTCTGTTCTCGCAGCGTGACTCCTCTGCAGAGCCACCTCCGTCACCACTCCTTTCCCCTCTTTGCCTCAACCGTCTTTTCGACCCCCCCACCCCCCTCCAAATGCATTGAGCACTCAGATCCATGCGCTCCGGCCCTGAAAACACAATGCAGCCTCTTGTCAGAATCCCTTGTAACGGAGGGCTTTGCTTTGTGCAGACAGTTGAACGTCACTAAGTGAATAGTTGTCTCCTGCTGGAACAAGATGTGTCTGGCCAGCCTGCAGTGAATGACAGCCAACAGAGAATAGAGGAGAGCTTAGGCTACACCTTTGAAGCCATTGATTGGACTTATTGATTGGTTTTCTTTCTCTGCAACATAGAGACAAAAGGCACAGGTGTGGAGTTGCCCCGCAAGATCAACTCCATTACGAATGCTTGCATCCCAACTCTTCGAGGTCAAGTGTTCGTCAGAAAAGGAACATAATTCACGTCCAATTATTTAAAATGTAATTCAGTCCAACTCAGAAGTCAGATTGTCTTGCAAAAGTATTCACAACCATTGACTTTTTTGTTTTCTCATATTAAAACCACTAACTTTAACATATTTTGTAAGAACTTTATTTGACAGGCGAACACAAAGTTGGTCTGTCAGATAAGCATACACAGTTTATAAATGTTTTAAAAATAAAAATCTAAACTTGCATTCACGTACACTACAAAAACACAAAATCTTACTAAGTATTTTTGGTCTTATTTCTTGTGCAAATGTCTTGGTACACTCGACATACTAATTTCACTGGCAGATTATTTCACTTATAACAAGACATTTTCTTATGTCATAAGAGAAATGGTATCAGTGGAACTACCACTGGTTTTTATTTTTATCAGTATTAGAAAAATATTTATTGAGACAATCTTCTATATCTTTCCAAAAAGTTACTTGTAAGTTAGTTTTGTCTTATTTCAAGTTTACAAAGATATTTGTTGTAGAAACTACACCAAAAATACTTGATACAATTTTGAGTTTTTGCTGTACACAATTCCCTAATAAAGCCAAGCACATCCAAGTGCCTTAACATTGAATTTAATTAGTAAGTGCAGCTCACCAAAGTTTAATTTAACAATGTTATTCATCCAGGTGTTTGTTAATTTGAGAACATTCACAAACAAACCGCATCATACAAACCAAAGAAGGGAAGAAGTTGAAGAAATTTATGCAGGATAAGTAAAAAAAAAAAAAAAAAGATATCCTGAGGTTTAAACATCTTGCATAGCACTGTTCAATCTTTTATCTGAAGAGGAAAGAGTATGGGACAACTGCAAACTTTGCTAGAGATTGTTGTCCATCTAAACTGAAGAAGAAAAATAATTGCTTAAAGAAATATTTTAAGATATTCTGTTTTAAAGTCTGCCCAGGTACCACCAAAATATTGATATACATTTATATACTTTATGGCATTGACGACATTTGGAGTGGTGGGAAACACTTAACACACTATTTCCATGGTGAAACATTGTGGTGGAAGAGTTTTAGTAATCCAATAAAAAAAAGAAAAAAAAAGTCATTTAGTAGTTCTAAAATACTTTAGCTTGTGATGGAGATTCACCTTGTAGGTTTAGACCAAATACATAAATTCCAATAAAACTCAAACTTGGCAAATGCTATTAAATTTGTCTAAGTGCTACACGTTCAGGCGAACTACAGTTATATTTATGTTTCTTGCGCTTTAAATTATTTTACTATGAACTGTGCGACACATCCCCGCAGTAAGTGTACAGACGGGGGTTAAAGTGGCGATAAGAAACCCAGTCTTACTTTAGCAGTCACTTGAGCCCTTAATGTCACATTTTGTGGCAGGCAGTAGGTAATTCATCACAGCGACTGTCACATTGGCTCAGGTCTTCCAGCTCAGCCCTTTGATTTTGTGGCAAGAAGAGAGGCTAACACTTGGCAAGCTCGCTCAGGTTAGCGTTGGGTATTAATCAACTGCAGGAACTCTCTGCTCTCATGATCTTAAAACAGTGGTGCTCTAACAAGAAAGTGGACAAAACACAGAATTAATAAAAAAAACCCAGAATATTTCGGCGTTCATTAAAGATATTAAAGTGGTTTTTACATTTTAGTCATATCGAAAGAAAAAATTCATTTTCACATTTTGGTCTAAAGTTCTAGAATAATTGCAATGATAAGGCATGGGAATAAAGTAAGATTTGAGAGAGTTCCCTTTGTGGTGTTATCAGATGACCCTGCAAAGTGACAAATTAAATAGGCAGAAAGCAAGTTTTAGCAGGGTGAAATCTTAAATGATCGACTGAATGATTCTACAGTTTTTTTTTTTCAAAATGCTAGACATCATCCTCTTTGTGAAAAGCACATTTAGGAAGCAAGCCGTAATGAAGTTTCTAACAACGGTTTGAAACTGAGTATTAAAAATAAATCACATCAAGGCTAATGTAAATGCTCCAGTTTAGTTAGATCATTTTCAAGGTAATGTGATTATTTTTTCATGCGTTATGAGGATTAATTTACGTTCTGTAGCAATCAGTGTAATGATCAAAAGTGTTTATATGTATTTGTATTGTAATTGCAGTTTTTTCCCCCAACTGTTTCATTGAAGGTTATTTAAATCATTTTGCATCTGCTGGATCCTGAATTTAATCAAAACGTGGGATTCATAGTTTCACTAACACAAACCTCCATCTTTATATCGATGAACTCAAGACGTCCAGCTGCAGTCTTGTTTTGTGTTGCTCCTCACGATGCCTTCACCTTCTGCCAGCTCTTTTTGAGCTCTTTATCAGAGCAGATGAACGCATCATGTGTTCAGTGAACTCAACCTGTTGTGAGTCCACACAGTTTCAGTTTTACCTGACGCGTCACGGTTCGGCTAATGGCGCAGGTGACACAGGCGCACCTAGAAAGTCTGATAAAACACTGTCGTGTCAGTCGTTTCACGAGGCTCTTATTGGATCTGTGTTTGTCTTTGCTTGGTTTTCAAGACCGCTTCAGGGTTAACAGATGGTGACGTTTCACCACGCGGCTCTGTCACAGTGGAAAGGAAATAAACATGGTTGTTTTTGGTTGGTTCTCAGAAACAAAAAGAAGAGATTTCTGGGAAAAGCATAGTGGAATTATCTAAGCTATTCCATTATTATTTAATCTACATAAATCATGTACTAAACACCATAAAGTGATTAGTGCAGGAAAGCAAAATGGAGATGTTTTAAATAACAGGGGATTTTCTTGGTAGGTTCTGTTTTGATGTGAAGTCCCAATCAAGAGACATTTTTTAAAATTAAATTTTATTATTATTTATTTAAAAGTCGATTATCAGAGTCTCTGCTGATACTTACTGTTGGTCTACTGTCTGCCATTTTATCCCAGACTCCCTTGCACAAGCAGTCACAATGTTTGAAATAGGCTATTGGGGCAGTTGCCCAGGGCGGCAGCAGAAAGGTTGTGCACCAGAAAATGAAACTTGGCGTTCTTAATACGTTTTCCGTTGGTTTTATGTATATGTAGATGAGAATAGGGAAACTATATTATATATTTTTTTTAGTGAGATGGCACTTAATTATATCCCACACTAGAATATCTGATTATTTCCATTGTCATTGGTTTGGTTTGGGAGCCAGTTTTCAAAAGGTTATTTTATGTTTTCGTGTTTACCGCTTGCAACTCATGTTATAGGCTGTGAATATAATTTTGTTGATCTACCAAGTTTTATTTTTCATTTAGATTTGAAGTGGGGTTTTTTTATTCCACAGTGGGGCCTGTTGTATAGCCACACGTGCAGTAAATGCATCAGGGCTATTTTTTTTTATTGTATCATAAAGATTAGCTGAAAAAGAAAAACACATTTAGCAATTTAAAACCAGTCTGTTGTGAAAGATGGCCCTCCTGGCTCACACTACCAAGTGCACTCGTATGCAGCTACAACCGACTCTTATTTTGAACTGTACTTTGTTATTAGTATATTGATTGATTTTAAGAGCCCTGGATAAAGCAGACATTATTGGTGAGAATATAAAGCCTAGTTAAGTGTCTGCTCTTTGTCTATTTTTAATTCATTCGCTCTGAGCTATAGGGGTTTGCAGAATGGTAGTTAATTATATTATTTGAGTTCTGAAAACTGTGTTTGTAATTACAGTCAGACGCATCCAATGGAATTTTTATTATATATTTATTGGGATATACAAGTTAAAACCCAGCTGCCTTTAAATCAAATATTCTACTTAAGAATTGATCAAAAACAGCGACTGAAAGATACAATTACTGAGAACTTTGTGGGACCTGGCTTCCAGGTGTCTCATTGGCTCACCGGACCAAGCATAAACAGTGGAGAAATCATTATAAATATGTATGCAAGCAGTATTTGTACTGATTTTTCCAATGCGTATCAACGTGAGCCTTGAAAGGACAGTTCTCAGACTTGGTCAACAGTTAAGTTCTCTCAGCATGTAGGAGCTCTTAAAGTGGGAAACATGAATTCACAAGCAAGAAGAAGCCAAAGCACGCCAGGTTCTGTTTACCTGTGATTTAATATTTATAAATCATTGATCCAATAAAATGCAACCTGCAATAGCCTGAAGTTTGCTACATACGTGAAATAAAATTACATTTCCCGTTATATTCCCATCAACAAAAGCAATTAGTAAGTGTCAGGTAAATACAAATTGCTTTTTTAAAGAGCATGACAGATATTTTCCATTTGCACCAAAAATCAAAACGAAGTAATCTAAAGGTTTTCCTGGGTTTTAGGAACATCAACAAGATTGTAATTTATTTCAGTAAGAAAGACCACATTGACAGAACATATTACCTCCTTCCTCCATTTTGGTAAAAATAAAGTGATAGCGTTGTCAATCATGCTTGTGTACATGCTGTTCAGTATGCTAATGGCGGAGAAACAACTTACAGATGCAGGAAAACTGTTTGTCCTCCGTCCTCGGTGGCTTTATGGCAGACGCTGTTTTGGGGAACTATCTGTAGCACAGCAGAGAGAAAGAAGGGTGGAGTTAGATAAGAATGTATGAGGGTGATTGGCAGCACTAAGCTGCTCCCCCTGGCTCTGATTGGTTGTTTCTGACCAAGTGGTCTATTTCTGCTTAAGGCAGTAGGACTGCAGGGAGCTGGTTTTCTCACAGATTACCTACCTAATTTTATACTGTCATGATAGTGGCAGTTTTAGCAAATGTCTAAAAAAACATATTTTTTTATAAAAGTTAAATTTTTCCACAACCGCACCAAATAATCAGTTTAATACACTTGCTTGCATCACACGCTTAGTATTTCTTCACTTTTTGGCGCAGTCTTTACACTGGATTCAGGGGTTTCATCTAACCAACTCTCCTTATCTTCTGTTTTCGTAGCTTGTGCTAGACTGATTGAACAGAAAAATCGGATGAAGCAAAGACACCTGGGAAAAATCTGTGGACTATGAGGTAAGAATATGTAAGATTACTTAGAGCTGAGGCTTAGTTTGTTGATTTTATCCTTCTGTCTGAGGTCCGAATGTCCCTGGACAAACCTGACCATTTAGGTATTGTTGTATGTGATGCATTCCTTTTCTTTCTACCTGAATACGGATCATTAATGATGTTTCATCTGCGACACTGAAACTTATTTTTAGATTCAGAGCCGAGACCGATTATCTGCTCGTGTTTAATCAGTTTTTTTGTTTTTTTTTAATTTCATGTCTCATGATGCGTCTCCCTTGTTGTTTTCTCTGCTTGACCTAATCCAAGGTCTATTTGAGTGAGGGATTGGATCTCAGCCGCCATACACATACATAAACAGTAATTGTCTTAATCCCTTGTTCGCACACATCTTTATCTCTGTCATCGTTAGCCTCGTCGTAAGGCTACCTACTTCTCCACAATCCCCCCCTCCTCCACCCTCTCATCTTTTCATCCACTGTAATTTAGAGCTCCTCCACTGACCTCAGTGGTAGCCGGCTCATCTTAAAGCCCAAGATTACACAACTGCCCTTCTCCGTATCTCCACCACTTCATCTCGGACTCTTCAGCTCTCTCTTTGCTAATCCAAGCGTATTATCTCTCAGCTTTCACTGTCTTCCAACTGTCTAATTCGTTCCCCCACCCCACCGTTTGTCCCTCCCACCCACCACAGGACGACCCTCCCACCCCCCACCACCATACCCTCCCTGCCCTTCTTCCCTACCGTCCCCTCTTCGTTTTTTGCATTCAGCGTTTCAGACCGAGTTTATTGCTATGACAGGCGATCATCAGTAGAAGCTGCAGCGTTTATTGGCTGTAAGCACGCACCGCCGACACGCACGCCGGTCTGTGTGTTTCAGCGCGAAGCGGCACAAGCAGCAGGGTCAGCGCACACAAACACACACACAGTCTCTTTCACAGCTGAGTGAGCATCCTGCTCCCTACGTGCTCCCCTTCTCTCTGGCTGAGAAGGAGCAAAGGAAGGAGAAGGAAAAAAAAAAAGTCTGGCCTGGACTTCAGCTGATAGTAACTAATGACTGTCTGATTAGTTCATTAGTCTGGCACTCCATTGCCTGCCTGCTGGAGTCATAGTAGTTTACTTTTTTTTTTTTTTTTTTCAACTTTATGCACAAAAGCCACCCACGGTCTTCCAGCTCTATCTCCCCGGCTTTGTTATGATGCTTCGCATGATGCTTTGAGCAAGGCGAAAGGATTTCACCTTGGAGAAGTTCCCGGACTGATTGTTGAATTTTCTCCTTTTGTCTTAGCTCGCATCGTCTGTCTCAGCTGGCCAAGCTGCTGCGAACAGCTGAGCCTCGATTTCATTGCTCGACATCGAGGCCCAGCAAGAACCAGATACGGCTAGATTCCCCCGTTTTAGTTTTAGCAAGTGGAGTTTACAGGATTATCTGCCACACAGCTGGATACATGTTCAGATTTGAAACGCAAAGAAAATAGGATACTGCACGTTGTGGCGCCGTCTACCAGTGAGGATTCCCAGCATCTTTTTTTTTTGGGAGTTTGACAGAAACATTCACCTTCATCTCAGCCTCCCCCAGTTCTGTCTCTGATAACCATGACTGTTTCCTATCAACTCCTGACAACATACCCATAAAGTGAACCAAACAATCTGTCAAGAACCAAGTAAGAGGCGCAGAGCAAGTGGAATTTTGCAAGAAAACTGTAATATTGCGAATGAATGAGATCTGATATTTGATTTACCTCCGTCAGTGATTCATTCCCTAAAAACCTTTTTTTTTTTTCCTGAAAACTGTTTATCTGTCTCACAACATGCATTTGTAGCCTCTGAAATTATTTTGAGATTACATTTTTCTCAATCAGTAAATGGCAGTGCCGCACAATAAATGGAATTACAGCAAAACGCTGCACTATCAGCGTGTGCAAATCTGTAATCGCAAATAACTGCTTGGATTGAATATTTGCTGGATCATAACAATTCTAGTTCCATCCAATAAATCTTGTCAATCATTTTCGGCTTATTGACCAAGACCATAGTGTTCTGAGAAAGAAGTAGGGGCATCGTGCAACATGGCAGACATGAAACGGTGAGGGGAGCGCAAAAGGTCATGACCTTCCCTGCTAGACATAGTCTGGCATGTTTCATCTAACCTTACGTAAAAACTATATGGTTTTACGGTATCAGAATTTTCAAAAGGAACAAGTTTGGATAAGAATACTTTACATGATTGCTTGTTTCCAAAAGAAAAACGCAAACATAAAAAAGATGTATTATTTTGATAATCTTTTATTATTTATGTATAAACTTGAACTAAAATGTGGAATGCATTTTCTATGAATTTTAAGTTCTGAATTTGTTATAACTTTTGCCGTTTTCCTTTGTAAAGAACAATATTAGCTTATAAAGGTAGCTAGCCTTTGTAAGTAGGCTAGCTACGTTACCAAAGCTAGCTACTCTTTGCAAGTAAGCTAGCTACCTTACAAAGGCTCGCTACTTTACAGTAGCTAGCTACTCTTTGTAAGTAGGCTACCTTTGTAGCTAGCTCACTTACTAGCCACAGGCATGCTACTTTTTGCTTGATAACTGTGGTTTTTGAAGTAATGGTGTCTTAATATGAGTGACAGGTGGCTCTCCTTTAGTTTATGCTTCCTCACATGATTGTCTGTGCTTTTGTAAATATTTTATATCAGGGATTTACAACAACAGCTGAATTTGTCTTTATTGCTCGAAAGGGCAGCAGCCCTTTTTCAGGCAACTGACCATCAGTGCACATCAGCAGTGTTAAATCATGATCACGCTGACACTTTATATGGCCTCAGAGAGAGAAGCCATATAGTGTTTTTAAACTGCTGTGATGGTGTGATAAAGCTTTTTAAAACCTTGATATATCATCATGTCTTGACCCATTTCTTGAACCTTTTAAACTCCTGCCATCGTGGATCAACATAAAGACTTAAAAAAATAAAATCTATTTTATAAGATATTATTTTATAATTTTTTTGAAATCTGTCGATGATTCAACTGGTTCCTGTCTCCAGTAGTCAATAAGCGAGACGTTATTAGGGCTTCTCCTCATTCGTTAAAAGACTTAGCAATCATTACTGTAGCTCCCTTATTGTTTTACCGTGTCGCTGACTTGAAACGGGAAACATTTAGTCTGATTTGATGTGACAAAAACTGTTTCTTCAATGAGTCTCTTCTATTGAAGGCACATATTAATTAAAGTGAATCAGATTGTTTTGCTGGTTTGCTGGTGTTCACCGTCAGCTTGTCTGTAGTCAAATATGGAAAACAAAGTGACGTTAGGAGTCTTCCACTTGGCCGAGGCGTTCGAAGAGCGAGATGAAACAGAGAGGGGCTGTCGAGCTTCGAGGTTGGCTTGCTTTGTGCAGGAAAGCAAACCTGCTAAATGGATGTGAAGAGTCAAAAATGATTGAGAAGAGCGGAGGGAGATGGAGGGGAAGGCTTGATAAAAGACAGTGGAGAAGCAGTGGGGCTGTCCTAAATGAGAACAGTAACCTGTGGAGGGCGATAAGAGCTGGCAGATGGGTACGGCGATAAATAGGCAGATGGGTGGTTAGATAGATGAAGAGGGCTGATTTGCCGAGATGGAGAGGTTGGGAGAGAAGATGGGCAGATTGGGTACAGAGATACAGCAGAAGTCAAGCCAAACTTTCTTCCTGCACAATCACTTCAGGGCTAACTGTTTCTTTTTTTGTTGTTGTTTGTTTCTTTTCCTTGTTAGCTGCTCTTTCGCTTCTCCCTCTTACATTCGGCCTCCGTTTCCTGCCCTTCCTCCCGTGCGCTCACTCTGCTGTCCTCTCCCCAGCCACCAACGCACTCATGGGATATTTTTAATAGAATTAGGCCGCTCTTGTTATCGGCGGAGCGGGTAGCCGCGGAGTGAGGCGAGATTGAAACAGCGATTTCCAATTTGAGATTGTGTCACACGCATCCACCCGTGCGCAGATAGCATCGACGAATCACCAGCCACCATCCCGCTCTCACCCGGATACTTCGGCCATGCTCGGTTTCCCCTCCCAACACCTTCTCTCCTCCTTCCGTGCATGCAGGGCTACATCTAAATGCATCCGTGCTCGCTCTCTGTCGCACCGGATTCCCCGGCTCCTTTTGACAGTTTATCTGCCTGTCTCCGTCGCTCTCATCTGGGCCTCTTGCAGAACACATCCCTCTTTCTTCTCCCGGGCCCTCGCTCACTTTAGAGCCTCGCGAATGCAGCCTCTTCTCTGTTTTTACACTCGGTTTTCATGTCTTTTCCCACTCCTCCCACACTTGCTTCCACCTCTCTGTTCGCTTTTTCTCCTCTCCTGTTATTCCGCCTCTCTCTTCCCACACCACCTCCGCGTCTTCTGCCTCCAATTCCTATTTTATCGCATTCAAACTTGTCCCCCCACTTGGATATTTTCCCTCTTCATTCATCCTCTCTTCCCTGCTTCCTCAACTCACAGGATGTCTTTGGGTTGCCTTGTCAGGTCTCCGGGTTGCTGTTGTACCTCTGGAGATGCATAATGTTGCGTGTTCATTGAGTTCAGTCAGAGTGAGTGTGTGCAGTGTGGGTGTTTGTCAGGTCATTTACTGTTTTCTATGGCTAGAGGGTCTTTTCTCTTCTTTACAGCGCCACAATTCCACCTTTTGATACAACTCGGCTGAATTGCTTCCTAATGCTCTGCCCTTATTATAACTTCCAGCATATATGCATGGCAACATTAGTTGAAATCTCACCATGCAGCCTCTCATCACACCGAGATCCGATTCATTATTCACACTGGGATGAAGTTTATGACACAATCGCTCTAAAACTTAGAAAATACGAAAGCCAAATTTACTGACTCACTCCTGTTCAGATTTGGTTTAACCAAGATCTAAAGACAAAGTTTCTCTTCTGCTTTGAAATACAAACAAAGCTTTGTTTCATAAATGTATGCTATATAAAGTGCAGCGCTAAAGTGAACAAAAATTTGGCTTCATAAAAGTAGAACTAATCGAGTTATTCTGTTTTTTAACACTGACGTCAACAGCTGGAAGATTAGAGATACAAACTAACTTTTGCAGCTGTACATGTGCCTCACAAAATGTAAGTCAGTTTTTTTTTTTTTTTTTTTTTTAAATATGTGAGAGCTTATGCACATTTTCTTTGGCAAATGTACAGTCAAAACATTGAAAGCACAGCTGGATAAAAGAAGTTTGGATTTCCGCTGGAGCTGAAATCCCTGCCAGTATATTAGTGGAAACTGCGTCCCCAGTGCCCCCCTAGAAGGTCGAGTTAATTTTATTTTTCATATTTCCCCAAATTGAAAGAGGATTTTCAAGACGGGCTTGCTTGTAGAATAGCTTGTCTTTTTATTTATTTGATTTTTTTTTTTTTAAACTGAGCCTTATATTTACACAACAGTCCTGACTCTTCGTGATCTTGTCCCAGTCTGATGGTTTGACACGATTTTGAAAAGTTACAAAACCACTTCCTTTTTCTGTCACACCATTTCCAAAGTTCAAAGTAAACGGGTGAATAAGATGGCAGAGGAAGTTTGGAATAGAGTTTTTTTTTTCGTGGCATAGTGTCCCCTGTGTTTTGATTTTTGTCTGTTAAGGCATACTCTATCATCCGCCGACATTTCACCTTATTTAAGAAAGATAACCTGATGGAAAAGTCATGTCTTGCAAACTAAAGGAGCTCCTTTGTTACTAATGCTAAGGTAGTGCTTTAATAAAACCACATCTACTAGAATTAGAGGAAGCTAACCTGCGGGAGAGTGCTAGCTGGCCAACTAGGCAAATAATCTGGGTAGCTAACCAACCATGACGTCTCCTGTTAGACTCATACAACTCTTTGAGGAAACAATATTCCATGCTAAAAGTTAATTTAATTAAAAGATAAGTTAAATTTAAATTCAGCTGGTATTTATTCCATATTTTACTTCAGTCTTTTAGAAATCTTTTAAGACAACCTACAGATTTAGCTTACATCGACTTTAAATTGAAATTGGTACTTATGACAGAAGTGAAATTTAATTTGTCTCTTCTAAATATCCGTAGCGCAACCAACCATATTGTTAATCACTGTCGCGGACTAATTTTTAACGAGTGACTGTTGATATTTGCTTGTGTTGTCTGAGTAATAATCAATACAATAAATAAAAGTTGTGCACAACATTGTTATGACTGTACTAATGATATTACTACACATGCAGCAATTGCATGTAAAGGATAATAACAATGTTGTTATCCTTTACGTGTTTTATTTTTTACAATTTTAACATGACGTGGAGGTTCAGGTTTCCTTTTGGTTGTTGGAACACTCCGTCAAATATGTAGACGGCAGAAAAAAGAGAACTGTGTGAGAAATTTAGACCTGGATGACCTGAATAATGGGATTCCCTGAAGTTTGTCTCAGTAATCCACTCCATCCATCCCTCTGGAGGGACATTCAATTTCATTTTTAAGAAGTCCTCAGCGCGAAATATCTGCCTTGATGCTTTTTTTTGTTGCTCAGAATGGCATACCGATTATTATGACTATTATATTTTCTGCAGGGTCAAGTGTATCGCATGGGGACGGTGGCATAACATGGTCTTGTTTGCGATGGAGGAAGATGGGCGAAAAAGACAGAAAAATCAGAGGATAAAGACCTTGAACATCTCAGATTTGATGCTTTGTCAAACAACAGAGAAGCAAAAACCCCACAGGTTATTTTAGCTCAGTGGTGTAATGTCGACAGCAACCTTGCAGATGGATGCGTTTCTGGTTCTTGAAAATGCCACCACCCACGGGGACAATAAATTTTAACCATTAAAGCACGAAGCAGATGTGCAGTCCCGAGTCCTCTAGCAGAAACCGTAGGAACAGCTGTGAGTCGGTCAGACTTCCAAGTAAGATATGCAATAATCCACACCAAAGAGAGAACAACAACAGATCGGAGCTTCTTTGTGCGCAGATGGCACATATTTCTTTAAAAAAAAAAAAAAAAAAAGGAATCATCAGTTTGTTGACTTCAGTGTTTCCAGCTCACAACATCTATAAGGGGCTTGTATGCCTTCAATTTGATTTGGTGTCCAGTAAACGTTTTCAGAAGAACACAGATAAAACACTTTGGATTATCAATGAGCGTGCTGTGTCCACCAGGCAGGACAAACGCAGAGCTTTAGGTTATTCTACTGGAGTCTCTCACAACCTACAAGAATTAACAGCAGTATGCGAGTGACGTACCGTTGACTCATTTTTAGGAGGAAATCTGAAAATGAGGAGAGTTTTTATACAAGGACAATTTCCCGGAATGATTGGTTACAGGACATGAGTGTGCAGAGTTATGATTGTTAGCATTTGGCATCAGAGAAATTTTTTTTTGTACTATTCGACTACTAGAGTATTCATTCTAGAAGAATATTCATGTGTTTTATTGAAGGACTTCAATTAAAAACATGCAAACCACATGTTTTCTAAATGAAAACTCTCAAAATAACCCATCGGTTTACCTTGTGCCTTCTGTGATGTCACTAAATGTGGAAGCTCGTTTTTGGGGGTGGTACATTTCATTTCAGTTTCACGAAGTTTCACAACAAAACAGCAAAACGAGTATAAAAACCGACCACGACATGTTGTTCTAGATTACATGCTACATCCAAAGGCAGCTTGTATAATTTATTCTGAAAGGTCTGGCTTGCAGCTCTAAAAGCACCTAGGTGTCAGTACATGTTCTCTAAAGCTTGTCAGGGGATAAAAAGAAGTGGAAAGGGGTTTTTAACATTTGCTGTCAAGCGCCCACATGCACCTGGAAGGAGCTGAAGAGACTCCGAAGACTTCTAATCTTCCACTTTGCGCTTTCTAGGTTCAGATTTTTACTGCTGAATTGCTTTATATGTGAACGGGAGAACAAGATGGTGAAAAAAAATCCATTCTTTGCTTAATTGCGTTTGGGTATCTCCTCGCTAAAGCAACTTTTTACCCCTAGGATTGCTGCAGGCTTTTTTTCTCAAAGAAGTGGAGGAAGGAGGAGACACAGCGGGGTGCAGTGAGGCATGAAACAACAGACTGTGCTTCTTTTAAAGCTGCTCTTGTATTCCTGACCATGTGTATATAAAACAAGCCCTCTTTTTAGACCGAGTTATGCTGAAAACGCCAATCCTACCTCCCCCGTCCCCCTTTTTTTTTTTTTTTTTTTGCATATTCAAAAATTCGTTTTTTATATGATGTTAAAAGCCTCGAAAGAAGCCGGTAAGTGGAAATCATGTTTGAAGTAGAACATCTTTAGGAATCCCACTATCAAGGCCAGCTGAATATATTTACTTATTTAAGTCACCAGGAAAATGAAACGGAAATGCATTTTGTTTTTGCATAAATAACTCTAATTTTCGCCAGGGTTTGATAGCATAAACTCTTGTTTCCTGTTGTGCACTACTCGGTATGTCCGCAGAGTTTTGGGGTAACTGATACGTTAACATGTCAAAAGTAAAAATGAATGCTAAGTGGGCATGAGCAGGTATGAGATGACAAATTGTGTAACAGAATCTAAATAGTGTGTTTTAAAAAGCTGCAGTCATTTCTAATGATGCTAAAATATAATGTATTGATATGAAATGCATATATAGTAAATTATATTGTTGTGCATTTACGAACATTACAGTTGTCTATAACATTTAATTTTTTGTTTTGATCAAATATACAGATTAAACACTTGTTAAAGTTAGTTGTTTTGAAAGTTTTCACACTGTCAGATATTATTATCCCATTCCAATATTTCCAGTGCAGTAATCTGCTTTTAGTCAGCTGACGGACAACATGTAGTAACAGGTGGGGGAAGGGCATTATCCAATTCTCTACACAGCCAGAAAAGAAAAACTGCAGGACTGATAATGGAGATTTTTTTTTTTTTTTACAGTTTTGAAACTTAAACATTTTGAAACTTTCCGAAGGTTTTATCTGTGTATGTAATCCAAAAAACAAAACAATGCTGTAAAATGTATGCCTATTCCTAAGATTTCTTTCTCGGTGCTAGTTCACCAGAAGTTGCAAAGAGACTCCAGGCCAGCAGGGGGCTCACAAGAGCTTTTAAATTCTCCTACAGACTATAGATCTAGCAAACAATAAATAATTGTAAAAAATTATGTTCTCCAACAGTTTGTGTAAGTGAACCAAGCAGGTAATACATTTCTTTAAAATATAAACTTTTAATAAAAGATAAATGATAGACGTTAAGCATCTGCTATTTAGAAGTTGATACAATTTTCAGGCAGCAATCAAAGTTTCACCTGACAACATTAATCAAACTCGGCTTTATCGCTGCTCTCTGGGAAACCAACTCTGTCTTTTTCCTGAACTCTTCCACTTAGCTGGCCAAAATTAAAACACGCTGCTCCAAACAGAACAGGTTTGCTAATGCGATCAAACACACGCGCGCACACACACATACACACCCCACCAAACCGCACTAATAACCCACAGAGTGAGCTGCTAAGCAATGACTGATGAGCTTCCGATGAGGGTGATTTGATTACGTTGGCCGTTTGTCCACAGATATTTTACCCCCTACCACTCTCTTCTGTCTCTCTCATCTTTCACCTCCCACCGTGGCAATCCATTTCCCTCTGAAAGTGACACTGTAAGCGGCTGATAGCTCTTTGGCTGAGGTTCAGGGCCTCGGATCGATGACTGGCGGACACGGGGCATCAAGGTTCACCAAGGGACATGGAAGTTGAGGTGAACGGAGTGGGCAGAGACTCGTTAAAAAAAAAAAAAAGTCACCACATGATACTAATATATCCACAGAAAAACTGAAGGCAACCTTTATATAGTGTTTTAAAAATAACTGAGGTTGATTGTTCCATTGGCAGAGAAGACATTTGGAGTTCTGGTTGTGTGACAAGTAGGCACTGATGATCTAGTTTGTCTGTGCGAAGATCAAAGTGTTAGCATATCATCCCCATTTACTAAATTATTCCTACCCTTTACGTCCCGCATCCCTCCATTTTTTGATGCACAGGAATTGAGCATGTTTGTTCACATAGCCTGGCTTTGTCAACTGTGCCAGGGGCTTGTACTGCGCTCGCGGGGCAAAGCATTAAAATATTCTGTCTTGGGAATAAGCTCCAAAAATCACCTGAATCTGAAGGAGCTCATTTAAATGAGTGAGTTTAAACAACTTTTAGATGTTGTCAATGCTCAACCATCTGGCTGTCAATGTTTTTGACTGATGAATTTGCTTGTGATTTGGCTAAACACACATTTGTTTTTTTGTTTTTTTTTTTGAAAAAATGAGTAATTTTCATGTTTGTGTTGTAGTTTTTGCTGTTTTTAGTCGCCGTCATCTTAGAGATGCCAAAAATTGCTGTCAAAGGACTCGAGTGCATGCAGGAGGCAGGCAGGATCCCAATAAAAGTGATTTATTACAAAGCAAACTTGCATAAAACACCATTGCTTGAATACTGTCGGGGTGTATATTGGAGTAGAAACAGCTAAACATGAACAGCTGTGTGTAAGGATAAACTGAAGGAGCTGGGTGAAGAAATGGCAAAACAAAAGAAAAGAGGAAAGTTGAAAATATTCAGATTAAATTTGAAGCTGCGGAAAAGTAAAATCACATTAACCGCGCGGAGAAGCGATTGTGGTTAAAACGCAAACAAAATCCCCAAAGTAACTTATTATCGGCAAATAAGCTCCCCTTTTCATCCTCCCAGCATTATTTCTTCTTGCTACAGGCATTTTCCCCCCTAAAACATTTGTTTGCATTCATGTGCACATCCCAGCTCCTATAATTACTCTACCTCTTCTGTTCGCCTCACTGCTCCCGAAGAGAGTGGCTGTGAAAATAGAATCCATTTTTATTTTCACAACGGGTGTCGAGGCGTGCAGCTGTTTCCGTCGAGGCAGAGACACAGGGACAGGCGGGGTGAGTCTGGCTGTGTCTCGTCTGTGTCTCTAACCAACCCAGTGGTTACGGGCGATCCATCCGTGCTAACTGGATCCATTTCAGGCCCCTGCCGAGCCTCCCGGGGAAGGACCTCAAACCCAGATCGGCTGCCTTCCTCCCCCAAAGCAAGGCGGTTCGACTTCTGGGGAGCCAGGAGCTGTGGAGTATAGATGGATAATTATTCAGGGGTAAAGCCCACCTTGAGGTGCAATGTGTGAGAGACCGTAGGGAGAGAGAGGAGGTTGGGAAGCACAAGCTCCCGGCTGGCATGGAAAAGGGAGTGGAGCCAAAGCAGTCAGCCAAGCCTGTTTCCACACCATCTTCATGCACCCCAGGGCCTGTCACACAACCAAACCATGGAATCAAGGACAAGAAATGGAGGAACTTCCCCGCCCTTCCCCATCCAACCCAACCCATTCTGCCCCCCTACACACATGCGTCCCCAAAAGAAACACAATGCCCCGAAGTCTGCAACTTTCTCCTCACATTTTACATGTGAAGCATCTCCAGCAGCACAAACGGCCAAGCCGAGATCAGGCCACGGTAAAGTGCGAACGGCATGAATATTCATCGGCAAGCGAACAGCAGTGTGGAGGAGAGATCTCAAAGGGATACTGGGATTTTCTTTTTATACAACCGTGCTGCTGTGAGTCGGACTTATTACTGTGTCAGAATATTTGGTCCTCTGCATTTGGAAATGTCATCCATGTAACTCGGAGTCAAATCTAAAAGCAAACCATCGCCACAAGGACTCTTTGTCCTGGACTTTCAGAGGCCGGATTAGCGGCTTTGTGAAGCTCCCTTTTTTGTCTCGTTCCTCGCAGGCCCAGAGAGATAAAGTGCAGGCTTTTAGTCTGCGTTCATGCAGCCAGATGATGCTTTGCCTCCTGCCGCTGACCCCCCACAGGCACTGGATTGCGACCCAGCATGGCGGGGGCCTCCGGGCCTCTCCTCTTCCAGCTTCCTCCTGGCGCGCTCGTCTCGTATCTCCCCCATCTCCCCGAGTCCTTATCGCGAGACCACAGAGCACCATATTTTAATCATGCCCTCGAATGGAAGACGCTTTTCCAATTAATGGCACTGCCGCTGCGACGCACTGTAACTCGGGAGCCGCAATGCGCAATCAGCTCAATAAGCCGCCGACGTTGTTTGATGTATAACTGCCTCATGAGTTTTGAATGGGAACAAGATGAGGTTTTTTTTTTTTTTTGCGAACGGAATAATCTGCGCTGAAAGTGAAAGAGTGATGCTCGGCTGAAGATGCCGATGGGCCGCCAGCGGACGTCTGCGGTCGGCTCTCGGGCGGGGATATACGAAACTGTAAATGGTATGAGAAGAAAAAAAAAAGAAGAAGAGCACACACACTTAGCGAAAAGCTGCCGGGGATCAACCATAAAAGGTCAGATGCTGTGTTGTGATCAGACTGTGCCAAGTAATATCAGAATCTATTGACAGGTCACACTGCAGACAGCCTGCTATTCTTCCTGGCAGGCAGCAGCTCTTCTCGACTAAAAGAGATTTGAGTACTTATGTCTAACAACATAAACAACCAAAAAAGAGCTTCAGAAATAAATGGAAGCATCGCAGAGATTCTCTCGCTTTTATACTTGCACTTTATTTCTGGGATGCCGCGTATATCAAATTGTGCATTTATAACAGGTTTGCTTCAGCTCAGATTGGGAACAATATCCTTTCTCCTTGGCAGAGCGGTGGGAAATTGCAGTGCCTGGCACAGATTTTCGTACACTGAACTTCCCCACATTTTCATGTTACAACAACATTGTCCATTGAGCTTTTATGCTACAGACCAACACAAAATAGTGGATAATGTTGAAGTTGATGGCATGTGACGCTTGGCTCTCAAATAAAAATGGTACACTTCAGAAAGTTGGGAGTGCATTTCTATTCAGTTTCTCTATTCTGATTTACTTAACCTTAAAGTAAAGTTAGGCTAGGTTAAAAATAACAGTGCGTTACGTTTTGTAGTTCTCCTTGGGGACCAGAATCCGGCAACAGAAAGAGCATTGAAGATATTGCAAACAATAGATGTGGGTGTCCAACTAATGTCTGGCTCACATGGCAAGATTTTAAATTGATCAAAACCTAATGGAAAGAAAACTTTAACAGGTTTCGTCGTACACTGTGTGGTGTTTAGCAACACATCACACACCAGCCAATCTTATTCACCAACATTTAGATCTCACACGGAAAATCTTGCAAAACCTCTCGAGGCCAAATGTGAGTTCAGCGCAGACCAACATGGCAGATTCAATTCAAAGACGTCTCCAACGTCCACCGGACTTTCTGGTCCACCATGGCAGCTGTGTTGTGGTTCGTATGTTTCTGTCAACTCGCTTTCTGACACATTCAACAGAATGTTGTCGTTTGTCCTCGGGAGACACCGTACAAGTTACAAATACAAATCCCAACTTCCTTCCAAGAGAACCAGATCACCACACCGCAGACAGTACGATCTAAAATATCTCTTTAGATTACCTTAAAAATTGTCAGGAGGAGGAAATCGGGACAAAAATTGCCATTAAAAAACCTTGGCGTTTGAAGCAATCACAACAGGCCAGGTAATGAAAACACTATTCAGTGGCTGCAAAGATGCAAGTCTTAGGACGGAGAAAAATACATGCCGACATGGCAACTGTCACTGGGGAATCCACAGATCAGGCTTCTATGAAGAAGTGACAGAAGAGTCAGGTGTTGAAAGTAAGCCATAAGTAAGCCACGCCCCAGTTTGAGAAGCCCTGGTTTAGATCAAAGCTTATTTATGTGTTATTATGACCTTGTCAAAGCGAGGAAGTAATCCAATTGAGAGTCTGAGGCAAGAGACGCTCTCCATCCAATAAAACTGAGCTTGAGCTGTTTTGCAAAAATGAAAGGGCAAAAAATGTGTAAATGTGCAAAGCTGATGGAGAGATACTCCAAAAGAATACAAATGTACGCTGCAGTTAAATCTCTGACAAAATTGTAGCATGGAAAACATTCCACTTCACAATTATACACAAATTTCTGTTGGGGTATCACATCAAATCTCAATAAGAAACATGAAACTGTGGCTATAAAGGCACAAAACGTGAAAAATTCAAGGGATATGAGCACTTTCTTTGTTTTTTTCCTTTTTTACAAAACACTGTAGTTAACAGTCCATGTGTAACTCACTGGCTCACTCCAGCTTAGATGGGGACTAATAACTTTCCTCCTGGATGGAGTGTTGGGGAAATATGGAGTTATGTGTTTGATTATGTTTCAGTGACACATCCAAGGCTTATTCTAAAAGTCGTTTGGGCTTGAATACAAATGTCTTTAGGCGCCATTGAAAATGGAGGCTTTCAGCCATCCGAGTGCTCACCCCTCTCCCAAAAAGGCTCACACCTCCATTCACACTGCAGCCCTTTACGCAACCTGTGCACGTCACGGCGGTCGCTCCTTTAGCTGCGCGTATTAACTCGGCCTCCCACTTCGTCAATCAGCCTGACACCAATCAGCGGGAATCCGCTGTGCATAACATGTTTACGAAACCAAATAACTTTCCAGTGCCTCACCGGTCCTGGCAATACGGTGAGCGTCTTCCACCTGACTCTCCTCTAAAGACGCACTGCCTCCGACTGAATTAAGACGGAATTGGCTCTTCTCCCGCTTTGACAGCGAAGGTTGAACGGGCGTATTAACCAGAGGTAATTGAATGTAGAAGTAACAGCGCAGAGTCGACGCGTCGGGATTAACCCTTGCACTGCTGCTCTTTCAATTCAACCGAGCTGTTGAAAAATAAACTGAGTTTTTTTGTTTTTTTTGGGGTCCTGGTGGGGGAAATATTTCTAGTTCTGATCCTGTTAGACCGTCTGAGTTCAGCACAGCTCGTTGCTATTTATCATGAGTGACGGGCAGGGAGACGAAGGAAAAAAGAATACACCTTTGTGTGTTTTATTACTGATGGCTGGAGCCAACATTGTTCTTACTTGTGCTCTTCTTCGGAAAACAGCAGTCAAAAGCAAATCGGTGATCTATCTCTGTTTTCTCTTTGCTGCCGTGTTTGTCACAATTGCGTGGAGATTTCATTCTTCTCCTAAAGGATTTGGACACAAGTGAGGCGATGTGGAAAGAAAATAAGCACAGATGTAAGATTTAATCTGGACTTTTCCGTGATGATCTCGCATGCTGACATTTGATGCAACAGACCTAACTCGAGGCTTAATTTTTTTATTTTTTTTTTCTGCTAGATTTTATTACAACATTGAATCTGACAGGGAGCGGCAGAAATAACCTTCTCATTTTTAAGGTCAGGATCATGACTTTTCTGCAGGCATTTCTACTTTTGATTAATTTTTCTACTTCTTTTCTTTTTTCAAAATTCTGACTTGAGAAAGTGACCTGAATTTGGAGCAAGTGTTTTCATTTTGTAGGCGTAGGAAGATATACAGGCAGACAGAAGTTTATATACACCGATGGCATAGACATGAATACTGAAGTATTCAGTAAAATTAAAATCGTCCAGTTCTTTAGGTTTTACAGAGCAAGTTGGAGTTGTTTTCCAGACCTGTCTGTTTATGCACATTACAAGATGGCAACTCTAAGGCCTGACCTAAGCAAACACGTATCTGGCTCAATTTAGCAATTGACCAAGCAACATTGATGTTTGTTTGGGGTCATTTTCCCATCCAAACACCTGCATGACTCCAAACTTTACCTGCTCAGTTATTGATTAGAAGTTGTACTTAAGAGGTTTTTAAGATTTTTGTCTTTATTCCATAATTTCTGTCGCCTCAAACTTTAGATTCCACAAGTACGGCTGTCCCGATCTGATCCCAGATTTATTTATTTTTTTAAAGTGATTAGTATTGTACTCCCTGTCAAAACACAACTTATATTTGATCTACTGTCGGGGATTTTTATCAGACAAAAAGCCACAAGGCAGCCTCTTTCAAAAATGCTGACCTCGTATTTTCAACCTTTATAACAACGTTCACTAACACTGATCTTCCGAGTTTATAAAGCAGAACAACAACTTTCACTGGCGCGTTCTTCCACATGCCATTAACTGGAACTACTTTGAAATTTAAGTTGAAGACTCACAACAAAACAGAAAACATGCCAATGTTGACCTAAAGCACCTCTTCACGGTGCTCCAGATGAAACTGAAGTTGGACTGAAGCTATTCTAAAAACAATGCCATACTGTGGAAAGGTTTTTTTCAAAGTTATTTCTGAAAGAAAATTTTTAATTATACAAAAACCATCGCAGATAGTGAAATATTTATTGCCTTTATTTCTTATGATGTTCATGATTGTGGTTTACAGAAAATAATAGAAAAAAACCCCATAAAATTCAGTGTCTCAGAAGATTAGAATATTACATAAGATCGGGAATAAACAGAATATCTTACAGGAAATATCAGGCTTCTGAGAAATGCTCATTGTTATGCACTCAATACTTTGTTGGTCGCATTGATGCATCAATGCGGTGTGGAGGCGATCAGTCTAAGCAAGGTCAGGTTAGAAAGTTTGCTGTCCAACCAAGCACCGTAAGGCCAGGGTTACTGAACCAGCTGTTGGTATCTTAGGCAGTTTGGACAGGTGCCAAGTTCTGCTGGGAAAAAGAAAATCAGCATCTCAAAAAACCTTGTCGAAAGAAGAAAGGATGAAGCGACTTTTCTGATGTTGTCTCTGGTTCAGTTTAGCAGGAGGGGCCCATGTATGTTCGTCTGTGTAGAGTGGCTCATGATGCACTGATTCCAGCTCCAAACCGAATGAATTTTGCCTAACAATCCCATCAAGGCTGTGGTTTTCCCCTGTTGGTGGTGCACCATTTCCTACCAGACTTTCCTCTTCCACTTAACCTTTGTATGCTTGAATACAGCACCCTGAGGAACCGGCTTTAGCAAAGTCGTTGTTTGGCTTCCTCGCCTCGTGAAGACTGTCAACGACTGTCTTTTGGACATCTGTCTAGTCAGTGAAATTCATCATGGTTGTGTAGCCTATTGACCCAGACTGAGACCATTTAGAGGCTCAGGAGACCTCTCCAGGTGTTTTGAGTTAACTAGCTAACTAGGGAGACGCACCTCAACTTTCCAGTATTTAACTTTTTCACAATATTGTAAATGTCAGGGACACAAATTATAGGTTTTCATACTCATCAGAGTTATAACAAATAACGACTTGGCATATTCCACTCTGTGTAATGAGTTTCACTTTCAGAAACAAGTGACAAAACATTAAACTTTTTCACGATATTCTGAAATAGATGTAGCTTCATATGTCAGAAACATCCCGAGAAACGAGCGATAAAGCTATCGGTGTTCCAGCGCACATGTTGTCAGAACATATTTAAAGTTTCTTAACTAAGTAAAACTCAAGCTGGGGCACCATTTTAATGACGTTCTGTAAAAATGCAATCAAACTGGGACGACACACCTGTTGCTGTAAAGTAAAATGGATCGGACAAGACGGCAGTGACGGCAATCGGGTGCTGCAAAAACGGATGAAGATTGTTTACAACTGATTGAATACAATTTGTTCCTTTTTTTTATTATATGTTATTGATTTTAATTATTTATCAGGCTTTGACTTTGTATCGATGAAAGCCTATTCTCAAATGTCTTAGCTGGGCTGAAATAAATCCCGATCTTGGACACCTTGTCTCCTTGTCAAGGATAACAGTTCCTCAAATTTCCCCCATTATGGACTGTGTTAGACAGTGTACTCTGTAGTGCCAAACCAACTTTCTGTGTCAGCACACAGAAGCTGATGGCCTCAGGCTATCCTGAACACTAATGGAAATTTAGCCATTGTAAAGGTAAAAGACCAAATCACAGAAGAAATGGGTGTTACTTTTTAAAGCTAATTATGCACGCTGTGGAATTAGGAAAAGAAAATCTCAGTCGTTCTGTGACATTCGTGCTCTTGATGGTCTTTCCATCGCTAAATGGAAGATACGACGATCGACATTTAACATTAAGAGAGACGTTAGCCAACCTAAAGGCAGAATGGTCGTGAAGAAGGACGGAGAGAAGTCGTCTAATTGTTCGAAAGGGAATCCGATTTACACATGAGTGTGTTCGGTGATCCGTAGAGTTCAATCAACAGGAGAAAAGAGAGGAAAGTGGATGGAAGAGGAGGGGAGGAGGGGGTGGGATGGAGAGTAAAAGAGACAGACATGGCCTGAGAGTCGGAGAAAGAGAGGTCCACCATGTCTCCATTTCCACGGACACACAATCTGAGCTAGTTTCCACCAATTACATTCGTGTCAGTGTGTGTCCCGGATTCAGAATGCAACACCAGCCTCCGGGGGCCTTCAGTCTCCGAGTACATGCTCAGCATCTCTCCCTGCCTGCCACCGCGAAGACACACACACAAATAAATCAACCCACACATGCAGACTTCGTATATGCATGCCTCACATTCACGCACATATAATAATCTCATCACTCCCTCCAGCTTTGTCTCTTTTTGTCACCCACACGCTCACACTCACGCATACACCTTCCAACCAGCCAAATGCTTTCCCACCCTGCATTCACAAACAAACACACGCATAGACACTTAGAGACACACAATTTTTTTTTTTTGTCATTGCCTTCCACTCTCATCTGGTTTCTTCCTCTCACCCTTTTCTCCTGAGGCTCTTCATCCATCCATCCATCCATCCATCCATCCATCCATCCATCCAGCCACCCCTTACTTTGTTCATGCTCTCTCCACGCATACACAAATACGCTCGCCCAGCCTCCGCCCGCTCCGATAGATTTTTGATCGTGTTTCGACGAGCGCGTGCCCTCTCCTCTCCTCTCTTCTCAAACGACGGTAATAAGGAACGGGGATTGGCAGCGATAGAGATGAGCTATGCCGCCTATTGATAACCGTGTCCGTGACCGCGAGCGAGACGCAGGGGCCTCTTCATTATTAGGCGCAACAATAACGGCAACACTCCGGGTTTAATTGAATGAAAAAGGCCCGTGGCAGCCAGACTTACGAGCGGGAGGTGGGTGAGAGTGTTAAGAAATAAAACAAAGATGGGACACGGGGAGGGATTGATGGCGAAGTAGAGAGGCAGAAATATGATGCCGGGGGAAGGAGGGTAGTGGGGGAGGGGGGAGAAAAAAAAATTACAGTAAGAGAGGGAATAGAAGAGAGAGGCAGAGAGAAAAAGAGCTGAAGGAAGAGAATAAAAGAGGGACATTCGGTGAAGTGGAAAGTGTGGCCCAGAGAGAATTCTGGAAAGAGACATGACAAGGCATGTGGGAAAAGTGTGGACAATAAGGACTTTCTTTACTGAGTGGGGTGATGAATAAATAATTGACATGGTAAGAGTGGGAAGGAAAAAAAAGTGAAGCTTATAAGACAGAAGGGGCTTTTTAGAAAGAGCCAGGAAGCACATTAAAAAAATTATATGGGCAAAGAGGAAATATTAACATATTTTAATGGACTGATTTATTCAAATGAAAAAAAAAAACACAACAAAAACCTGAAAGACTTCAGTGACTGACACATTTTCTTTAAAATGCTCAGAGTGAGTACATTTTGAGTGAGTTTTGTATGTTTTCTGGAGTTTCAGCAAATCCTGCCATAACTTATACTATCTGATCTAGTAATTTAATTACATATTAGGTAAGGCTGCATTTTGACACAAAACAATGTAATACCTAAAATATTACTGAACATTACAATAAAAATCCCATTTTCTCCTTTTGTCACATTGAGTCTGTTTACGTCTCACACGAGGGAATCCATCTGCAAAGTGGCAGATAAGAGCTCCCTGCAGAGGATAGTGATGGGAGCTGACATGTTGAATTGGTATGCAATTGTCACAGTATGATGAACTTGGAAAGAATGCCTTGGCTTCCCAGTACTCACAAAATGACGAAAAAATGTAATTGCTTTTACATAAAACATCTTTGTATTGCTGCTCTAAAGTGAATTTATGTATATAAAAAAAATTGGTAGTAGTTTTCAAATATTTATTGTAAAGAGTAACATCATTTTTGGAGGTCTGATAGGAAAACAGAGGTTTAACAAACTGAGATTAGCTTGTTAATTAGCCAAGCTGTTTGGGCAGGACTAGCCTAGCTACCCAAACACTGCTAATGCTAGCAGCGTGCTAGCATTAGTTTTGAAATGGCACTAGATTCAAAGGAGTGACTGGATGTTGTTCTTTCAGTTCGTAAACCTTTGTCAGTGTTTATTTATTTCCAATTAATAGTTCAGCCCTAATGCTAACTCACCGCATAAGTGAACTTATAATAGAGTTGTTATGTTGACTCAGCTCAAGACATTGGGTGTTTTGAGGTAAGGTAATTTTATTTATATAGCACATTTTCAGCAACAAGGTAATTCAAAGTGCTTTACAATGAGTTAGAGGAATCACAAACAAAATAACAAAAGAAAAGCAAGAGAAAAATGAAAGTATAGAGCTACATGTTGGTTCCCATGTTTAATAAGAATAAGAATGTATAAACCAGTTGGGGTTTCTCTGGAGTTTTGATCCGATCTTGGTTCTCCATGCTTGATTCTATAAAGTAGATGATCCTAATATTGATCTAAGATGATGAGTAGTTTCTCTAGATAAACGAATGCGAATTTCTCTGTATTTTAAGTTTGTTCTAATTCGTGTTCTGGGTCGAGTGAAGTATATAAAGTAGTAGTGCTCCTGTTCTGGATTGCTAGATAAGTTTTACGACTACTTCGCTTGAGAATTCTTGTGCAGTCAAAGTTTGTAGCAGCCTGTGTTTGTTTCTTTGAAACTGGTGGAAGAAATGGCATTCTGTTGTGGTTGCTGCTAATTAGAACCACGCATGTAATGAGTCTTAAATCGTTTCATTGCAATTGACTCAACACAATTGCGAAGAGTCAAAGGTCATTAAACACACATGTAATCCAAGGAGAGGCACTCCAATCAGAGGCAAGTCCAAAATTACACACTGTCAGAATCACTAGAGACATTTGATATAGAGGACAAATATAAACAGGAACACAAGGAAACAGGTCAGAACATAAAACGGTGTGGAGGAGGGATCACTGGTGGGGAAACTCAGAAAGTGCAACAAGACAAGATTAGCGTGCAAAATAAAACTGGAAGTAGACAAACATCAAAAGCAGATGCGTCACTGTGAAACGATCTGGTCATCACAACAACCGGCTGTTTTCTTTTAAAGTGGACTTCCCCGATTTTCTTTATCAAGTCCCAAAAAGCATCATTCCATGAGATTGTCAAAAAACAAGAAAGGATATTTATGCAAATTTACTTCAATCATGCAAATTACACGCTGATTGTTCCAAATGCACCAAATGAAAACTGATTTTATGCATTATTTTTGCCCTTTTTAATACCTGAGCCTCCACTCTCTGAGTATTTCACACTAGTTTTAAATATATTCACGTCAGCACTTCAAAGAGTGGTCTACATTGAAACAAACAGAAGCAAGAAATTCTGTGTGGAACTTTGTTGATCCTTAGTATATTGAAAATGGTAGAAAAAAAAAAAAACTAAACAAAAAAAAATCAAGATCTTGGCTCACAGATGGCTCAGTAAGACGTTCATGTAATTTAGATTATGTGTTGGTGAAGCAGGAAAGCGGGAAGATCTATCAGCGGGACACATTTTTATGCCAAAGGCCTGTTGTGCTTTGCTTGTTTCTACAAGCGGCGAGGAAGAGAAAGGCAACTTAACATATCTGTCAGGGGAAGTCGTGCATGTTTCCCGGATAAGTTTGCTGAAGTAAATCTGCATCTCTGTAGCCCCGATTTTCTTCATTGTGACATTTGTTTAGTTGCTTTCAGATGTTGACTCACAGTAATAATAATAATAAAAACAGGCAGTCATTCTGTGCCCTCCTGTTATTGACAGCCTTGATTAAGCAGTGCAACAGCTGCACGTACAAAGCTGCTAATCAAATTGTCAAAGCGCGCCGCAAACATGCTAACTACAGCGGTGAGACAGGTCTGGGATCACGCTAATGACATCATCACTCATAATAAGACGGGATGATTTGCCCCATGCCCTTTCTCTCCATTTCTGCCCCTTCAAAATAAAAAAAAATAAAAACAAAAGCATCACTGAGAAAGAAAGAAAAAGCATAACTGGAGGAAAATCAATGTTTGTCTCTCCTCTTGTTTCCATTTCTTCGTGGGAAAGAGAATATATTAATAACCAAGGTCAATTCACTCTAGCTTAACAGAGTAAAGGTAGTAAATAGCTAAGACATTAAGCTGAAGGTATCGGATTTCTCATGGAAAAGAAAGATGGAAAAGGACAGAAGAATAAGAAATGGGATTAAAAAAAAAAGAGGGGAAAACAAATCCAGAACGGGTAAAAAGGCAGACAGGTGCATGGCTCTGCTACTGAGGTGTCTGAGGGACGCTCCTGGGTGGCGACGGAAGCAGCTGCCCTGAATTTTTTATAGCTGGCTTCACGTCAAAATGGCAGAGAAAGAGAGAGAAAGAGAGAGAGACACCGTGATAAGTCTGAGCCGCACTCCTCCGAGAGCGGCCTTTCATTAGTCGTCTCCCGACCCAAGGTGAGGGCGGCGGGGAGACCGAGTCGGGAGGAAATAAAAGTTGAAATTGTTTTGAGAGAGAGGGGCGAAAGAAAGTTAATATACTGAGGAAGTTGTGAGTGTATTTATGGTCCTCTGAAAAATAAAAGCATTCGGTCTCCACTGTTGGGGAGCTGTTATGATGGATTTTGGTTAATGGAGTTTTGATGGATGACCTGGGTCTGGGTGGAGAGGAGAAAAAAAAAAAAAAAAGGGGTTTTGCTGGCTGCACTGTACTGACATCTGACCACAGAAAAATTACAGCATTCCCTCCCTCCTGTTCTCGGAGGCCCGCATCTCCTAATTCTCCTAAATGAACTGTTTTAAGTGTGCCAGATCTTCTAACCTTTTGTAAAAACTCCAAAGAGATACAAACCCCCCTGAGTCAAAACCACAGAGGAGCCTGCAAAATCCGCTTTCCCTGTGATCTCAAATATCCCAACTCCCTTTCGGCCGTCCCTCTTTAAAGGCTGCAATTACGTGAGGTAAAATGATAATGTTTTCTCCAGCGTCCCTTCGGTAAACATTGCCATTAGGATCAATTAACCAGCGGCTGATGAGGAAAGTGGGGATCTGCCTCGATATTGCCCCATTGTTCATTGGTGATTTTTAATTAATGGATTTTAAAGTGAAAAAATTGCAGAAGTTTTAATTGTTTTTCTTTTTTGTTTAATGTGTGTAGCTGTGATGGAGCGGGTTGTGGGATGGGTGGGAGGAGGGTAAGATCAGAGTGTTAATTATAAAGTAGGGGGCTTTAAAGTGAGGAGGATTTAGACTTTTAATTAAAGAAGAATTTGATGCGACCAACAGACTGGGTTCAATTGGCACACAATCCCCTGCCCATCATCTTCTGTCTCCTCCGTTCTGCAGCTCGCCATGTTCTGCCACTCACCCTTGTGTGGTGTTGATGTCTGACTCGTTTCGGGTGTTGCTATAAGAAGGCGGATTAGGGAATCCGAGAGCCCCGCTCTTCAAAATGGTGAAAATGAGGCCCGGGTTAAGACGAGCTGAAGGAGGAGGCCAACGCGGAGTTTGATGGGAAAGGGGGGTCGATGGAGAGGCTCACTCACTTGATCGGATTTTCAGGATTGACTTAAGTGAGCTTTAGACAAATCAAACTTCGCTTGGTCGTGCTTGCTATTTGGAAAGAAATAAAACTCACAAAACAAGATGAGACAAGATTTTGGCAGGTTTTGCAACGAGAAATTTGAGATGAATCATTTTTGGGGAGAGGGGTCTCAGAAATCACAAACGATGTTCTATAGAAACATAGTTGTATCAAACAATCTGTGTTTGAAAAGTTCATAGAAAGTGTTTTGTTTCATATTTATTACACTCTAAAACACACACACAGGAAGTTTTCCTTTTACGTATGTTCATTAAAACAATAAATAAATCACAAATTTAATGAAAACGACTGTGCAGAGTAGAAATACCCAGTTCAGGTGTGGTCAGTTTAGGCATTTTAGATTTTGAGTTGCGTTTTATCAAATATGGCCCAGTCTTTAGGAAATGCCAATTCCATTTATATAGGACAATTAGGAACCACAAAGTTGAATCTCAAGATTAAACATCATTAAAGATGAAAAAAAGGCAGATCTAGATAAATTGAAGTCGAAAATAAAAACACAGAGTCGTTAATAATTAGCCAGTTTTAGCCAGATACCCAAAACACTTAAGTACAGAAACTCTTTGAAAGTGGTCAAGGCTTTTCAAATGCACATTCAATTGTGTTATCGACCAGATGGACAAAGATGGCAACTCTCAAAATACTTTTGTTATGCCAAAATAACAGTTGCAGACAAATACATTCATTCTTAGCTCTTAGCCATGGGTTGGTGCTTCCCACATGTTTTAGTTGGTGTAGCTGAGGCCTAAGAAAACGGCTTCTGCAGTCCTTGTAAACTAAGGAGGCAGCAAAGAAGCTACACTTGCAAATACCCTCCCAAATACATTTGAGTGTATTTATATTTTTAATGGGAAATAGCTGGGACTGTTACGATATATTACACTGTGTTTTACTGATAATTAGCATTTTTTTTGTATGAAAATCCGAAATAAAATACAGAATGACAATCATGCAAAACGTAAAATACCTACTTACTGTAATGCAAGTGTCAGTCTCAAAATTATTCTTATTCTTATGTTTGAGGGGTCTGCATAGTCAAGATGTTTTGGAACATCTTTTCATTAGTGTATTGTCAATAAGTAAACACAAAAACCCCTAAAAACATTAATGAAATTAGATTGTTTTTTATCTTTACTTGGGAACAGTTGACATTCTCTTTTGCTCATTAACTTGCTTGAAAAGGATATTTTTCTCTTGGTAAATTGCACATGAGGAATCAATGAAGCCTGAGGATGATGGGTCAGCTTCTTGAAGAAATGTTGCATTTTTCAGCTAAATATTTGAACCTTTATCTTAATTGTGTGCCAAGGATAAAAAGATAGCAAGAGGTTGAGGTAACCCTTGGGAATGTCGCGCTTAAAGAATTTACCTCCATATCCAGGGCTTATAATAACTGCATACTTAATCAGGGAAAGCCACATGACTTAGTTTTAAGGAGGAATATTGCAGTGTTTCACCGTTTCCCGCTCAGCTCTCTCCATTGTTCCTCCTTCTCTTCCCTCCTGCAGCCTCGCCTCCTCCGCCTGTCTCTCCATCTCCACTTGTCCTCAGCTGGTCTCCCTCAACGGCGCCCGAGATTGTTTTCATAGCAGTGATAAATTAGGCTGAAGTGATTAGCGTGGTGTGAAACATGATTACATACTGTAGCTCTGCTGATTTGTCGAACAGATGCCCTCCACCAGCCGCACTTCGCTGGGTTACGATGTTCAACTCGGTCTGGTCCGCAGTTGATCTACGCAGGTTAATTGCCTCGATTGAGGATAAAGCTCTGGCTTACCTTTCGGGAATGCAACTTAAGTTTTGTTTATCGTTCTGGCTCACTGCCGTGCACGGCGTTCACGCCTACTCGCATGGACACGCTGGATAAGCCTGTTTGCAGCCCAGTACTCACTTCGACTAAAGGCAAGAGCGAAAAGTAGTTGGGGCTGAGACGCAGGCGTGACGTGGGACATTGAGTCATGATGCTGTCAGTTGACTTCACAAATAGACGGAGAAGGTAAAATTAGAAACTAAGAACACCACATTTTGCCAGTCTCTAGGATTAATGATTTGGCAGGCTAACTTCAATCAACGGCCGTGAAAATGTGAGACAAAGTGCTGTTTTTTTTTTTTTTTTTTTTTTTCTTTTGAAGGAGTCGCATCAACAGTGGCAGAATAATGCAGGTGGAATACCAACTAGGGAAATGTCTGACCTCCTGTTGTCTCACCCCTTCCTCCCGTGTTGCCGTGATTACGCCAATCACTGTCATTAGCATTCCCTGCTATTAATGTGATTTCTCATGCTTTGTTGCATGCATGCTAATGACTTACACCCAGCTCCTTCTCTTGTTCCAGCTGCCGAAGCCATCCACGTCTCCCTCTCGAAAACACTTAGCCGAATTACCGCGGCTCCTCGAGCTGCACTGTATTAATAAGCAGCATGCAGCCCCACAAATCCACCCCTGATTAAGACAATAACCTGGCCCTGCGTTCATCTACTCCCTGAATCAGCCCTTATCAGTTTTTAGCCCCATGTGATTCTCATCTCTCCTCCGTCTCCAGCTCTATCCTTAGCTCATCTCGTTTGCCCCATTTCAAGGAGGAGCGTGGATTACCATACGCCACTCTACCCCATGATCCCTCCACCTTTTTAACTTTGTTGCCTCTCATCATGTAGGCTCTCTCCTTATCTGTTTATCCCACTCTCACTAATCTTGTTTTTTCCCCCCCCTACTCCTTTTCTCTCCCTCACTCCCTGCATTAACGTCTTTTCGTTGCCTTCATGTGACTCATAGCGTCTCCTGTTTTCATGTGTTCTCGGGCTTTGCTTAAGGTTGCTCTTCAATTGCACATTAAGCATGTTCCTCACACAACAGACTGAGTGCTTTGGAGATGCATTTTGTCTTGTGACTTGTGTAGCATGAAGCATTAAGGTCTCCAGGGACATTTTGGAGCACAAGCAGGATTTGTAATATTTATCTGAAGTAGAGGGACATGTAATAGTATTGTGAGGAGATTATTACTGTTATGTATTTGTTAAACAAACAGAGCGAGTAGCCTGCTTGGCTACGGCTTAAACCTTTTTGCACAGGTTGTGCACGAGGCACGCCAGAGGTGAAACTCCAGCTTTGTTCGGAGCGAAGCATTCACACAGATCCTGGAATCCTCATTCAGATGGGCAGAAATTTGCTGGCACAAATTAGTGAAGATTTGTAAAATGTATTTTTCTTGCGTCATAGAAGCATGACCTCTCTCTGACAAGTTTTGAGAAGCCAGGCCTTTTAATTTGATTTAAATCAACATTGAAAAATAATTACTTGAAGTAGAAAATCTCCGGTGACTCATTGGACAGCATTCTGCGTCCTCCTATAACCGCACAAAGTGAGGGACCTTGAACCATTCCTGGGTCCCGTCTTCTCTCTCAAACTGATATCAACATGAAAGAAAACTGATATTGTGTCTGGTGAGTTATGTCTCTGCTGATTGGGCCACATCTGTTGTAACGACGCCCAACGATGAGCTATTTCCAATTTATTGGTTGAGGCCATAAAAGTTTTTTATGTGTAAAGTTCAAGTATTTTGGGATGTGATTGCGATGTGATTCTCTGTGATTCTCTGGAACAAGGCTCCTCGGGTCGTTTTTTTTTTTTTTTTTTTTTAAGAGAGAGGCTCACACCAGCCCAAATCGTCCACCATATTTAAGTTTGGCATGAGTTGCTACGCCACACATTATCCTTTACTTTATCCCAAACCCTTTTGGAGTGTTACTGTGTGAAGGGGTTAATGGTTGTCACCTCTGACCAACACAAACATAGTTGAGGAAACTCCACATTTATATTTATGATGGTGGAACAAAAATGTTAACTTTTCTGGCATCACACCCAGCAACAGGTTGCATAAGTTTGATGGTTAAAGATTTGGTGAGGTCAAGAGTTCACTCTCAGCTGCAGTGTTTTCAGAGGGAAATTTGGTAGACCTTGCATAGTCACTAAGGTGTGGTTACTGACTAACCTGTCTGTACTTTTAGTTTTTATGTACATGTTGTGTCTCTTTCTTTGTTCTATTTCTTTGGATAAACTACATCTACAGGCACTGCAGTCTCCTCACAATGGGAGTTTGATAGGAGTCTCACTTGAGTTTCTCCTCTCACGCAGCATGTTGGTGGACATAGCAAGGAGACCGGCTCTCGTTGGAGAACCGTCCTAAAGAGAAACACCAGAGTCCTTGCTAACAACATGCAGATTTTATCTTCATTCTGCATCGTTCCCACAGACCAGTACGGAATGGCTCGGTGCGATTTGGTACTCTATTTGATCTGTTTCCACTATAAAGGAAACCCATTCAACCGACCCGTTCCGCAACATTCCATGGCCCAATCCAGTTGGGAGTCCATTGGACTGTGATATGGTACCGTTGGGGTGGAGCCACTGGCATCCCACAACACAGTTCAATAATTGAGGGTTGGAAAAACGTCACTGCTTGTCACAAGCAGGTAATACAGCTAGCTGTGGAAATGCTCTCCTAAATACACTTTGCCAGGGATCCTCAACTCGACGTCCTGCGAATTTCAGATGTGTCCCTGGTTCAACACGCCTCAGTCAAATGGCTGAGTTACCTCCTCAGTGCAGTCAAGTTCTCCAGTCTTGCTAATGACCTGATTATTTGACCCAGGTGTGTTGAAGCAGTCGCATCTAAAACCTGCAGGACAGGAATCCTCAAGGATTCCTGCACCAAACCATAAAACAGCATATCGACTCGCACCGCCTGGTGCCCGATGCTGAACCGCTCAATGGAAACAAAACAAAAGAGACCTGACTTCATTTATTCATCCCATACTTCAAGACAAGACATCAAACTCTAGCAGTAGCTGAGGAGGGCCCCCAGCATGTACATCCATAAAAAATGCAGTTCTGATAGTGACTGTAGACACTCCCTGTTTCCACAGACCTCAAGAGTTATAGGCCTGTTTAACTCGAGAGAACTCACTGTGGTCATAATGGTCTTACCCCCGATACCAACACTAACTTTGACATTTACATATAGACATACAGGTATCCAGATGAAATGCATATCAGAGTACATCAGCAGTTTAATTTTACTATATAGGTTACAATAAGAATTGAGTTGCTGAGTGTGCACATTTGCAACATCAACATGTGTGCTCACCTAACCTACTGGCTGGGGGCAGTGGAAGACAATTGGGCCTCGGTGTCATGTTATATTTATGCCCCTTGAAAACAAAACTCTAATGATAACTAATTAGATTACAATTATTTAAAACAGGTTGTTAGCGGTACCAATAGCTGTGCCACAAGTGATTGTTGAATTAATTAGCTGAAATCAAAGGTTGAGTTTTTTTCCTGCAATTTTCAGTGCGAGATTATGCTACCGCAATAAAAGATGAATTAGGCTTGAGGCTTTTTTTCTTTCACACCGTTAACTAGATGTTGCGAACCATTCAGGATCAATCATTGCGACTCTTACATTTTCAGCGGGTCGAACATTTTTCCAAGGTCGCTTTTATTTTCTTTTATTGTTCTAATTGCGCTGCGGACAGCCTGCCAAACATCAGCTTGTGCTGACATTATCATTGTGAGTGCTCTCGCAGGGGCTCTCATATTTCTGTGGCGTCTGAGTCTCGCCAGAACAAACCCTCCCCCCCCCAAAAGCTCACGGTTCAACGCGGCACTCTCGGTGTAAATGTCAAAACTGTGAAGCAGGTGTTATTTTCTGCTCTCAACGCTCGGCGTTTCCGTCCTGAAACGCTGCTTTTTGTTTTCGTGAACCTGAAGGCTCACTCTGAGCAAGGCAGCATTCATCATGATTATGCCTCCATGATAATGAGACGTGGCGGAATTAATATTCATTTGTTCCTCGCCATCCGCGGGGACTCTGAAATGTAAATAGGTGCACTCTGCTGTGACACGCTGGCTAATGTACAATATGTAAGTTTAATGAAATTAAAAGAGAGAGTGTTTAGAGCTGCTTTGGCCATTTGGCTCAGCTACATTCAGCTCTGCTGTTGTATTGTCTGTCGCCCATTTGTCTGCCTGTTTTCCCATCAAGCTTTGGCAAAAACTACAGAGCAGAGTTTCATAACACCTTCTGGAGCGGAGAGGCTCTTCAGGGGCAAAGCAGAAATGCATCCAATTTTGGGTCCAGATCCTTTTCTTTTAAACTGCTAGGAAGGTTGTTCACCTTGACAGAGGGCTGACCTCTGCTTGCTATTGAACGTGGCAGAATTGTTGTAGAAGTTAAACTCCTGCAGTGCTGTAGAGTCAACCCAACAGAAGGCACATTCATAAAACAAGCATTTTATTTAAAAACGTCTCGATACTAGTCGTCGTGTTAGGCATATTCTAGTACTTCACTAAAATTATTACCATGAATATGTAGGAATACGTAGCAGCTTTGAAGTGTGGTCTCTTTTCGTTCAATGCCAGCATAGTGATGCTACAATATTTACTCTCTGTTTTGATATGACTTGTTAATAACTTGCTACATTTCTTTTGACAAAATGTTTAATGACTAGTGTTTTGGCTGCTCAGGTTACAGTTGAGGATATCTGGACGCAGAGCAGGTCACCTGACACAGACAGGGAGCTGGAACAGCCAGTAGCCTCACCTCCCCTGTGAACAGATTTGTAAACGAGAAGCATTTTAATTGCTAGCTAAACCAAAGGTTCATTAGACCAACAAAATTTGCACTAAGTATGCAAATGTGAGCCAACCCTACAAAACTTAGCCTGGCCATTGTCTAGATTCTCATCTCTCTTCACTGCTCTGTCTGGGCTTTCTCTCATTAACTTGGATTTCTCTGGTAGATTTTCTACTGGGCCAATCAGCGAGCAGAAGGAGAACAATGATGGCTATTTTCTGCGCTGTCTTAGAAATGCAGTCTGCCTTTTACCAATGGTGGGGGAGGAAGTGAACGAAGCCATTCAGTCTGTGTTGGCCTCGCTTCCAAATATTGAACTCACATCAACAGCCACCTCATTCAGCTTGACGCCTCTCTCTTTGCAGTGGAGGACGGTTGTTTGCAACCAAATAAGCACGGACTTTTGCTTATTTGTTAAAATTGTCACCGTCATGACAATATGAGATAGAGAATCTGTATAAAAAATAAAAAGTATATTTTCTACGTCCTACCAGTGCTACTGTTGCAATCTGCAGAAATGTAATACTCCTGGTCAACCAGTCACAGCCAGGAGCAGGGTCTGTCAATCAGGCTTGTACATGTCTCTCAATGTGCTAATGGCAGAGAAATAACTAACAGTTACAGGGAAACAGTTTATCCGTCATCATCGTGGCCATTGCTCACTAGCCTGAGTATGGGGGACAGTGTGAGCAGCGTATACACAAGCCTGATCGACAGCGCTTAGTTCCTCCTTCTGGCTATCATTTATTGTTTCTGATAAAGTGGTGCATTTCTCCAGCTAGCATTGGGAGCAGAGGAGCTAGGCGTTTTTTTACACTACCATTCTGTCACGACACGGTGATAGTTTAAGGAAATTCTTTTTTTTATTATTATTATTAAAGTTGCGTACCGCAGCTTTAAGTGGGAAACAAGTGGGACTGCATGGCTTGCTGGGGGATGACATACAACCAACTACAACAACTAGCATCTGAAGTCAAGATTACTCAGGAATCCTGATAGATACCATTTAAAAAAAGCCTTGATAGGAACCTGGAGTCGATACTTAGGATCTTATTAGCATTACTTATTATCAACATTATGCGTCTTAATTAAATGGGGGAATCAAAACCTACTTTTAATGTTGTAACTTGAAGTGGAGCAAAAGCAACACGGGTATTTAGATTTTTTAAAATGCCACCTAATTACATACCTCTGTGGGTTTTTTTTTCACATATTACATCTGTTGCCGCGCTTCTCCCAGGCTCAGCCGCTGCTTTCAACTAAACCGTTCCACTGGGGATTTGAAGTTGAAAATAACATCAGGTGTGTTTTTGATGAAATGAATGTTTTTTTTTCTTTTCTTTTTCTTTTTTCTCGCTCATGGTGCTTTGAGTCATACAACTTTTGCATGGTGGAGAATGAGAGAAACATATGTATTTCAGACTGTAACACGGGTTCACAACATTCCACTTTCAGGTAAAAAGAAAAAGTGGTGGTGTGTGTGCGCGGTGGGGGGAGGCGGGAGGAAATAAATAAAGCTGGATCTCTGAAATGATTTGCTGAAGGGGACTGCTTCTACCGCTGTCCTTTAACCTTTCAGTTTATTAATTCCTCTCCGCAGAGCTGTACTCCACATGGTTATGTGTGTTTTGATGGTTGTGATAAGTGCTTCCTGCGCTCTAAAGAGTTGCAGGGCAGTCTGGGTGCAATCCAGAGCACCTGGCAAAACCCATCACTCTGCAGAAAGAAAAGCTGTCCTGGTGAAATGCTACGGCATAGATAAATAAGGCCGCACTTTTCTGCTGAGCAGGACGGAGCGTTTCACATGACTCCATTCATAACTCCACAGGCTGCTTTTCATTCATTTTGTACACGTGGGTAGAGAAATGTGTCTGGTAGAATGTGTGAAAGGTCTTAACATAAATGTACATTTTAGTAAATCAGCAAGTTTTGGGAGGAAAAAAAGATTATATTAGATATGAGCACATTTATTCAGTGTGGAAATAATTATTTTCAAGAAAATCCCTGTTTTTTTTCTGTTGTTTTTTTTGTATTTTTAATTTATTTTTCTAAGTAGACCAGAGTTTCTGGGAATTTTCAACTACGAACCCATAACTTTCTTTTATGCCGGAGGTGTAAACGCACACAGAGCCCATTTCCTTCAGCCGCTGGCCAGTACCGGACAAGCACTTTATCTTCCACCATGCGTAGAGAGCAGGATGGAGAGGTAGAATCTCCCCGTCAGAGGAAAAACGAGTGACATCTTCCGTGACGGTTAGGGTTAGTAGATATTTCTGTATTCTGTGTTGCTTCAGGTCATGCTAACCTCAGACATGACTGCGTGACCACAGAAGTCATAGAAAACTCTTCAGTCTTAAGTTCTTGTAATGGTAATTGTAAATCAAGTTTGGAAGGTACTGTTGTGTTAAAGCGTTGATAGGTGAACATATCAACAGCAGAGCTACCAAAAGTCACACCATCGATCTTTTTCTTGAACGCATTTCTTCTGTAATGTAGGAATGTACTCAAAGATAAGGCTGCTTATGAGGGATTTCAATCTTTTTTTAAAAATAGAGACGCACCGATCCGATGTTGAAAAAATATTTAGATTGGTTATCGGTGACGACGTGCTCGATCCATATGGACAGATCTATTCAGTCTCATTCTGTGCTTTATGCTCTGAGCCACGTCATGCTTTATTATTCTTTTTCCATTATATTTAAAATGCCTAACTGCACTTTCTGAACCACTTGAAAGGAGGTTTGTTGCAATTTATTTCTAATTTCTGTTGCTAGTTAGTCAACCTATTGTTTTTGTCAGTTTTCTGTTTCTTTATTATTTATTTTACATTGACTGTTCTACTCCTAAATTGCACTGAACAAATTAAAGTCGCATTGTTTGTACATGTTTGACCAAGCTTGTGAAGCTACCGGTGCAGAGTTATCAAATATACTTGTAATTCAGTTCATTTATGTCTGTGTTCAAAAGATTTTAAGTCAACTCGGGGTGTTTTTCTGCATCGAAACGGTATCAGCTGATGCTGAATCTCAGTGATGAACGTCCAACTGTCTTCCAGTGCTTGTTTCCTTCTGATAGCATTCTCACCAGTGTGATAATTAGTGTTGACATCACCTTCTCTCTCTCTCCTGCGAGCGAGGAGCCGGGAGCGGGTGAGGACAATGCTCAGGGTTAACCGACACGGCCGAATGCAGACGTCCCGAGAGCCTTTTCGAAGAGAGAGCGAGGGAAAAACACGTCCGAGGCAGTAAGGTGGAAATGGAAGGACGAAGGTGATGGAGGACTGAGCAGATATGACCTCTGCAGCTCTGCTGATGACATGAAGCAGAAGACGAGGTGGGGCGATGGGGTGGGGAGGTGAAGAGAGGGGGAGAGACAAACTGAGCAAGGAGGATTAGGAAAGCAGCTGGTGAAGATGATCCACCCGAGAGGCGGGAGGGAGGGCAAGGAAGAGCAACGAGGAGAAGGAGGACACTAGAAGAAAGTGGAAGAAGGGGAGGTGCGAGAGATTGATGAGAGAGAGTGAGAAACTAATTCTCACTTCACTCTGGGATGGGAGATTAGGAAAGATTAGAGAGATAGAGTGAGGCAGCGATGGAGTTTGGGTGATAACTTCTACCACGTGTCACAGACAGATCTTTGAATGGCTAATACTCAAGGAGAGACAATGAAATGGTGACTGAGAGGGTGAGATTGTAAAGCAGATTGTGGGGAGGGGAAAGAAAATGACTTAAAGAGTGAATGATAAGGAGGGAGCAGAAAGAGTCTGAGATGAAGAGTGATAGGCGAACGAGTAGATAAGAAGGTACGTGTGCAAATCAGGCTCCAGGAGCGTCGAATTGTCCCGTAAAGCGGAGGCCGTTTTTGCTGGTGTGCAGTAATCCTTGCCATGGGAACGTAGATGCAAAAAATCCAGGTCATCTTTCTACTTTTTCCAGCTCTCGCTTTCCCCGAGACTCCCCGCTGGGATTCACTCTCTTATGCCGTGCAAGTCTTTGTGACGGTATCTTTTACATTATGTTCTTTTTCACTTTGGAAAAGAAAGGGAAAAAAAAAAAGGGGGGGAAACCTATTTTCTATTCCCCGACACCGCCAACTATTTATTCTCCCCTTAGACTGTCCTGAAAATATTTTAGCAGACACAGCTCTGGGGCCTTTTTGTTGCATTTTCAGGTTGAAGGGGGTGACGAAACTAATGCAAAACAAAAAAAAGAAGAAAAGGTGCGAACGACCATGCGTGTGCGCATTATGCCGGTGTGTGCCGTCGCCGAGTAGCTATATTACGCTTTGACAAATGTACGTGTCTGCATGCCGGCGCACGCGCCTGCTGCCACAGAAGTTTCTGCCGAAACGGAGAGGAAAGAGAAAAAGAAAAAATGTGGGGAAAACGAGAGGGGAGAGTGCTGCAGTGGCAGACTCAATCTGTCATGCAGGATTACAGTGTAAGCTCCTCCACGGCCATAGATGTGATTTTTATGAGAGAGACACAGGCTTTTCTGAGGGCAGGGGCCCGTGCAATCCCGGATCCACATTAGAGACAAAAGCAAAGGGCGGAGGAGGTGGGAGGAGGATCCTTCCAGTGAGATCTTCATCTCGACACTTTTCACATTCTGTTGCATTATCGCTGCAGTTTGTTTGTTTGTTTGTTTTTAATGCAGCAGACCTACAAAGTGGAGGGAAAGTGAGACTGTTGTCAGAAAATAATTATTTAAACAAATTACCAGTGATGGGCAGTAATGCGTTACCGTAATTTGATTACTTTTTTTTTTTCAATTAACGAGTAAAATAATGGATTACATTTGCAAAAAACAAAACAACAACAACAAAACAATGCGATTATGTTACCGTTACTTCCTCTGTTACTAAGCCATGATTTTGTTTGCGAGCGTCCGTCGTCATGGTAACAGACAGGCGCGCTCACAGGGAGTGTGGGAGAGTGCATCAGGACCGTGCTGCGTTTACTGCTCATAATAAATTTAACTGTTACTACATTCAGGAGAGACTGATTTAAAGTGCTACATCTTATCGCTGACTTTTACGTTTATTTGAATGAAGGCACGCAAACGCAAAAATAAAGTTCTTTGTGTGTGTTGGAATGGGAAGAAATACGGTTTTAACAGACGAGGGATTTAATTTTGTTAAAGTATATGGTGGAATGTGGAGACAAAATCCTTCACAGACTTCAGAGACTGTCGCATTTCATTAAACTTTTGGTGATGCAATGTGGATGAAGAGCAAACGAAAGTTTTAAAAAGAGCCGCTTTCATTTGATTACATTTTATATGATGGAATATGCAGAAAGAATAGAATTATAGGAAGGTATAATATTGCTTTATACCATATTCACATTATGCGTCTTTTTTTTAAAAAAGTAATTAGGGTAACTGACTACTTTTGGAAATGATCAATAAAATAACTACTACTTTCTAGGGGAAGTAATTAGTTACTAATTACTGTTTCCAAGTAACTTGACCAAAAGTGTAAAGAACAATCCACCTAATTTAAATACAGTAAATTCTTAACTTTAGAGACCACTTACTGATTAAATATTTCAGTGTAAATCCAGTTTAGATCAAAGCATATTCATGTGTTAGAATGGCCCAGTCAAAGTCCAGACCTAAATCCAATGGATACTCTGTGGCAAGTCTAGAAAAAAAAGTAACTTTTCACAGACGCTCTCTGTCTCAGTTTGGGTTATTTTGTAAGAAAAGAGGAATATTTTGCTGCGCCAAGCCGGTAGAGAATAGCAAACCATAAAACTTAAGTATTATTACCTTCCCTCTTCACAGTTGTGCGCTACTTTGAGTTGATCTATAACATTAAATCCCAACAAAGTACACTAAAGCTTGGTGCGGTAATGTTACATCTGTAAAAAAGAAAAAAAAGAAGTTAAAACTTTGGCAACCCGCTGTGCTGCTACCCTCAATTCTTATAGGATTGGGTAAAGGAGCAATTTGGGTTCCCAGCACATCTGTGGCTTCATATTCTGGTGAAAAGAACCTCAATGCATGATTTTCTTTTGATTCCAGGAGTGACAGTGGAGTGCTTGTGTCCGCGTTTTGTCTTTTTTACCCCCTCTGAATGTGAACCCTCAGGCTGCGGTGGATGTTGAACATCCAAAACGACATAAATCTTGAAGGTGTTCCACACGAAGCGAGACAAAATGAGAGGAAAAAACCCCCCACAAAATCACACTGAAAACAATTTGACAAACTTTTGATTTCTCGCTGCACATGCCTCGAAAGGGCAAAAAGAGCTTTGGAAATTGTTGCTCAGCCTTCAAGTGTTTTCTTTGTACAAAACAAAAACAAAACCGTCACTGACGTTGCCGGAAGGTTGGAAAAAATTGCAACACGCTGACCTGCGTGCTGCTTGGCAGATGTTGCCACATGAACTCATGATCATCCTCGCTGAAAAGAAGATCCGTGCCGCACCGCTGATGCGTTGCTGCATGTTGCACAAACATGCACGAGGCGCTCAGGTTTAATTTCCACGTCCTTTGTCGTTTCACGAGCCGAGGTGGCCGCGCGCTGCAACCTGCCAGAGACGGCGACTTAAACGCGTCGCAATCTGCTCCGTCTCCCCGAGCCGCGGGAAAATAAGCAGACCGGCAGACTGACCCAAATACACAGAGACAAAGGCGGAATGAGTTTGAGAGTCAGGCAACGTCCTTATTAGAATAACAACAATAAACTACCTGTAACGGCGCAGGAGAGGAGCATGGCAGTATGAAAGTCACAAGAAGAAAAGAAGGAGCTACATATTCATATCCATACACACACACACACACACACACACATATATATATATATATATATATATATATAAAAGATTTAATAAACATCTTTCTGAATAATCGATAGGAAAAGCATAACTGTCTTTATAGTGTTCAATCCCTTCTTATAATCGCTAATAAGCTTTTTACATGTCCCCACTGGTACTTTTGACCCTTCATCTTTCACTATGGGTACCAAGTGATTGGGGTTGAAATTATTATGTCTAAATGTATTCCCACGGGCGGGAATACATTTAGACATAGTTCTAACTATGCATAGTTTGCTAAATGAAGCAGATAAAAACTTTAAGCTTATTTTGTCTGTCTAAAATAGTTATTAAAAAAAAAAAAAAAAAACAGAAGTCTGGACATTGTCATGTTTATGTAAGGGGAATCATGTGTGCAGTTATTGGGTTGAATTTCTGTTCCTAAATCTTTCCCACTTAACATTTCTTCTTGGCCTGTTAGTCTTAATAATATTGTGCCATGCAACAGTGTTTAGTTCCCTATAAGCTTTTTAACATTCTGCCCTTTGTCATAAGCTGTGTGTGGAACAATGCAAACATGCGGAGAAAGGTGCACTTGTCAAATGAGACCAAATATAACTTCTCTTGCCAAACTTCATACATAAAAACACCAGAATAAAGTGTTTTGGTAACACAATCCTGTGGAGTTGCTTTTTCTTCAGCAGGCACGACAAAGTAGGTTTGACATGAAGTGTGATGGACCAGCTAAAATCTAATCGGAAATCCCAGTCCAGACTTGAACATTGATGTTTACACTCACTCTCCATCTAATTTGACTCTCACTATTAGGTCCTACTTTGTTTGTGTGTATCACATGTCTCAATAAACTACAGTGAAGACTGAGGTAGGAAGACGAAATGTGAAAAAGTTAAAGAATTTTGAATAGTTTTTCAAGGCACTATGTAGTTTAAACAGAAATGGAAAAACAACCAACCTTTTCTGAATTCATTTATCCTAAATGGGAGATCTTTCTTCCAACACACAGAAACTATGTCCCGTAGTTTTCTTCTCTCATAACCCGTTCAGTGCCCCTGAATCATATTTTCTTTAAACCTTTTCACACTTTCAACACTTTTGAAAGCGAGCCGCTGATCAATGCTTTACAGACTGTACCAATCGATTAGGAATTAACAGAGGGAGATGGCTCTAATGGCTGTTCCTCACAGAATGGGCCCTCTCACATGAGAGCAATTGTTCATTACAGGGCTATTTCATGGTGTTCGTCAGTTTCTCAGCCTCTGTCTTTCATTCAGCAGCGCGTTGGATGGAGGAATTGGCCTCGGGACATATTGTCTGCTCAGAGCTTGAATGTTGTCATGCTAGTTCCCACTGATTTGCCTCGTGTGATTCGGGAACTTTGAAAAATGGGAAACGCGTCTCGGAGACTTGAGGAGGAAGGGTTGCGTGTGATACAAGCGTTACCCTGTGTGAGATGTTAAGAAACGTCTGTTGCCGAATGGAACTGAGTGTCAGTTCAAGCAGAATCGGAAAGCGATGTGTTATTACTTATGGCTCTTTTAATGTTTTATTACAATCAGCTCAACATTCAGGTTTAAGAATGCTTTTTAATGTCGCTCGGCACTCGGGCGAAACAATATTCTATTCATACGGGCACAGACATAGTTTTATAGGATTGCCACGCGATGCACTATAGATGCATAGTTATAAAATACGCATGTTCACAGCCGCAGTGTTACTCCAAGGAAGCCAAAAGCAATAAGTCACGGACAGGCTCCTGACTGTTGCTCCCAGTTGAATTATTTACCCTACATTCCAACAATATGTAAAGTATCCAAAGCATCTCAATCGAAATCTTCCTCGAACACAACCCAGTGATTCTCCTCATATTAAACAGAGACCTCTGGGCATGACAGCAGCCATACATTATTTCGACTGGTACGTCTACACACCACACGGTGCGCATAGCTCCACGTGTAACCTTTGATGCATTATTTCTGCAGCCTTTAGTACGAGAGTCACAGGTGAGTCCTGGCTGCTTTCATCATAGTCTGCCTGTCCGGCCGGCTGCCTGGCCGGCTGGAGCCTCATCTGTCCCTTGGTTGAAATTGCCAATAAAGAGGGCCTCATATAGATCGGCCCCAACGGGCGCTGGCGACCTGTCATGAAGACCATGATTCCTTGCTCTCAGAGAGAGGAAGAGGGACAAATAACCTTCTGAATCTCCCCATATCTATCTCCCAACTCCCCCCCTCCCCCAACTCCACCCATGATGCTCTGTCTTCTTTTTCAGCACACACACTCACACATACACCTCCATGTTCCTTCTACCTCTTTTCAGGAGGCCATAAAGTGCCACACAGAAGGGATATAGTGGACGTAGTCATAGGAGAGACAAGTGCTGGCCTGAGCTTTCACTTTCCTGCTCCAGAGGCAGTGAATCAAACTAATGGGTTAAAGACATGAAGACGGATGAGAGGGGTGGATTAGGAGCAGGGGCTGAGGTTTCCCAAATGTGTCCTCAAGAGTCTGTGATTCTTTAATGTTTCCAACTTTGCAATGAAAAAGATGGAGTTTCCTTTTAACCTTTTGGAAGTGGTGAGAAAAAAACAAAACAAAACAAAAACCTTAATGCACCTCTGAGCCAGGAAGTTTCATCAAACAGACCTCATTAGATAATACCTGACCCTTATCTGTTTGCAAGCACCTTTACAAAGTTAATAGGTGATTAAGAAAGTGTAAAAAAAAAAAAAAAAGAAATTATGGAGTAGTGCAAAAGCTCCTGTACAAATGTTGGTTTAGAGATGCTTGATTGCTTACAAAATTGGTTTCAGTATTTTTGTTGCATCTCTACCAAACAGTCAGGATGAGGTCTAATCATAAAATGGGATTTTTTTTTTTTTCCGCCTGGACAGGGCTCCGGTGTCAGCTGGAGCTGGGCTGTCAACCCACGCTGACTTTAGTATTCTTTGAAAGACCCACAGTGCTCCCTGCTGGTGAACTACAAAAGAGCAGTTCTGCGAGCAGCTTGCAGCCAGACTTCGCCAAGTGTGTGCGAGTCTGCCCGATTTCAAGCCTCTAACACCATGGGAGTCTACCCCATCGAGCTCCCGGCCACCGCAGGAGCACCGGCACAACAGCTTCCTCCCAAGATTTTGTCTGAATCATGGCTGAGAGACACGAGAAGAGAGAATGAGACATAGAGAGATGGAAAGAAACCTGCATGGCCAGTGGGCAACTTCAATGAAAGACATCTGATGTTTCAGAAGCTATAAAAATCAAGGTCCTCCCACCGTGGCTGTTTGTCTGAGGGGGACACGGATGGCTATGGAGGAAGAAATTTAGAGCAGTAATTAATACTCCTAAGTGACTGCTGCTGGATGCGAGGCAGGGACAGGGTTGGTGAGCTGGTGCCGTGTCCCCCAGCATGCTCCACCGTCTTGTGGGTTGGCATGTAAGCATAGGAGCAGGAAATAGAGAAAGTGCTTCTATTGCTTGTTCGCTTGTCTTCAGGGGCCCTGTTCGGATCAGGCTTCCAGATGCCCTACATCCACTTGCACTCGCACACAAACATTTATGAGCGTATTCTAATGCTAATCAAACGTTAAAGAAAGACATGAAATGCCACAAAAATGTCATCTCTCCACCCATGTCACCAGCTCATTCAGCGCTTCCTCCCTCCTTCTTAAGCACACAACATGCACTCATTTGCATGTGCGTGTGTCTTAATGACAGAGTGTGGGACAAGCTTGTTGTTTTTAGCCTTTGGGTGCCCCGCTTCTGCAGGGAGCAGCAGGGTGGTTCCTATAATCCCATCACTGTTGTCGTCACGAGGGCCCATAGGGTCCCGCCTGGAGGTGCGACATTTCTGGCATCCTCCAACTCTCCTTCACTTTGGAGCCAGCAGCTCTGGAGCCAAAAGCCAGACTGCCATTAGTCATGTACTACACTGACTGAAAGTGACTTACTGTATAGTATCTGGCAGGGGTACGGGGAGGAAATATGTCTTGGAGATGACATTGAATCTTCCAAGATTAGGTTTCAAATCAGGCTTCTTATAGCTAATCTCCGATATGAAAGTCATGACCGGAAACCTTTCGTTATTTTTTTTTCTTTCCTAATAGCTATAGTTAGTTTTTAATTCCTTTCCAAAATAAAACAAAATTCAAACTTAACCAATAAAATGGATGTAACAATTCGCATACATTTTGTTTGGGTGGATGAACATTTCTGAGTAAAAATCATTTTTTCATGTAAATATATTAACCGAATGTTAGTTTCAATTTGAATGATTCAGTTAAATTATTAAATTAAATTTTTGCTAGGCTGGTTTGTCCCTCCTTATAGAAACGTATAAAAACAAACAGCTGGTAAGTGACGAAAATATGAAATGTTCGTGAGATACTAAGAAGAATGTGGCACATGAAACTTTTTCCTAACAAAAGCAGCTAAGATGGACTACCTTTTAAAACTTGCTAGCAAGTTTGATATTCGTTGATCAATCTTTCAGTGCAAGTGAATAAAAACGTTGTTTTCTTTTATTTGGTTAAATGAAATAATGCAAGGAAATTGAACAAAAAAGTCTGGTTGTGCTACTACTTTAATTTATTAAGATAGTCAAAGATGTAGAACCACTTGTCTGTGTATTTTTTACTATGATTTGTGCTCAATATAGAAGAAAAAAAGTTCTCACCAAAATTATTAATTCAAAATAATAATCAGTTTTATTTTATAAAAAAAAAATAATGACTTTGCTCACTTGCACACATTCTCCCTTGTCACAATTTCTACTTCAGCACAATTATGTTTTATAGTAACTTTTTCTTACTTTCCAGATACCAGAGAAAGCGCTGTAAAATTTCCAGTAGTTTTACCAAAATCTATCTTTGCATCTGTTCTGCCAATCTTGTATCACATGAACAGAATAAATTAAATGAAAACCAAAACATCTGACAGGAGCTGAAGGTGCAGGCGGCAAGCTGACCTCCATGCATCTCCGTCTGTCTTCATCTCCCAGCGCTCAGCCCTCTCCCGAACTGTCACGGAGCCGCCTGCCGCCTGTCCCCCGTGCTCGCCCTATGTTGAAGATCTGATCCAGCACCAATACGCAATTTCCCCAATCTGTGCTGACAGCGCTCATGTCGACTGCTCACAACAGATCCCCCCACTTCTCCTCCCCTGAGCTTCCCTGTGCGGTTGGAACCGCGTATTCCGTCAAAGAGCTTTCACAGGTTATAAAAGGTAAGAGAGGGGACAGGCGGAACTGCGGGCCTTGCTTCCCGGCCAGACGAATCAGTGTAACAGCATATCGTGGGCTCTCAACTAGGCAGAGGGGATGTATCAACCAGGACTGAGGCTGTGTTTATGGCTATGTCTGCGTTTGGGAACCCCCACGGCATTATCAGTGACCCCCCTCCCACTGTAGATTTCCTTACTAATTTGACCCAGGATTCTGTATCACAATCTGCATTGAGAGAACTCCCAAAGGCTATACGGTTAGTCCCAGGCAGTAGGGATCGTTGTCCTCAGCCCGCCTGGGCTCAGACAGGATGTGGCAGCTCGGAGGCATTCAGTTAAAGGAGATGCACTTTAATGCTGCAGGCATGCATTTAAGGGAGCCTTGCAATAGTGAAAGTGTATGACGTGCTGGAGTCTATAAACAAACATAAAAAAAGGAAGGTTGGATGGGATAAAAAAAAAAAAAAGATTCTGAGAATTAACCTCACCTTGTTACGTGGCATCTAATTTTTTATGATGGTATGTGTACTTATTTTTATAATTAATTTGTTTTCTAGGACAGCGTTTTCTTGACAAATTGGGTTTAAAAATATCATCTGTTGTTAAGCATTAAAAGGATTAGATGAAAACAGGCATGTTGAACCTCAGTTTAAAATCTCTGAGATATAAATTTCAGCTAACGTATTTTGCATGAGGAAGTGCAATCTAAACATTTTGTAGAAAAAAAGACACAACATAAAAAATAAAAAAAAAACACTCACTAAATTGTTGTTTTACACGGGATAAAATGTTTGCTATCTCATCTGAACGTCTGTAGTGACTATGAGATTTACAGGTGGGATCCAAAGAAAAAAATTCCCATTTCATTTCACACAAAGCAAAAGCAATATCAAGCCAGTTTAGTGTCGCAAAGTTAAACACTTAATTTAACACTAGTAAAATTAAAGATGAGTAAACTGGTAACTGATTAATTTATGACTTTGTCTTCAATGTTGTTGTTTCATATTTTGTTACGTTACAACCACAAACTGCTATGTATTTTTGGGACATATTTTTTATTTTTTTTTTAAGGTCTTATTGGCTTTAGTGCCCTTCATTTGAAAGTGGTCAGACGGGAAAGTGTGTTATTAGAGAAGGGGAAGACATGTCTCCACGATTAACAAGCTGGGATTTGAACGTGCGACGGTCACAAGGACTAAGGCCTCCATACATGGGTTGTGCTTTATCTCTGAGACACAACAGCACATTTAATGCCAAATATACAAAGTAGGATATAATGGCCAATTAAGGTGAAATGATAGTTTTCAACACTATGTATTATATATTTCAAATAAAAGTCTCAAAAGTGTTATGCGCATTTATATTCAACCTTCTGAGTCAATATTTTGAGGAATCCCTATATGGTGCACTTTCAACTGTTTTTGACTATGTCTGAGAATTTTCCTACTGCTTGTTATAAAATAGCTCTATCAGATCGGAAGAAGTGTTTCTGTCAACATACATTTTCAACTCTTGCCACAAGTTCTTAAGTTACTTGAACTTGACTGGGTCATTCTAACACTTAAATGTTTCGATCTAAACAATTTCAGTGCAACCTTGTTTGTGTGTTTTGTGTCGTTCTCCTGGAAGTACATGATGTGCTCCAATCTCAAACCTTTTCTAGTCTCTAACAGCTTTTCCTTTAGAACTGTCTGAAGAAAAACATCCCCAAAGCATGATGCTGCCACCATCACGTTTTAAAGTAGAAATGGTGTTCACTACTTGTGGATATTTTTCCAGACCTACTCACCTACTCCAGAGAGCAATGTGTTCAAGTAGAATAGGATGGATGTTTTCTCAGGCTGACTACATGATCTAAAGTTTTTTTAGTTTTTTTTTTTTTAGACCTGTTGAGAGTTAAAAGTGTGGCATAAACCCTAAGCTCAACCATCACTTTGTATCACTTCACATCAAAATGTATTGCTCCCTACTCATACATCCACCTGGATGGTCCATAGTTAGTAAACTGCGTCTTGACTGAGAAGTGACATTTCATTATAGGAAAATCACAAATGCATAGTATAGATCCAAACAGACACGTTGCACATAATGTCAATGGATTCAGAGCAGAACCAGATAGGCTTGCAGAACAGAGAAACTGAGCAGCAGCATTGAGAAATGAAACTTCAGACCCCCCACTGTCAGTTTGTGCACATCATCAGCAGAGAATTTTTACCATAATGCTATCACCAGGCAAAACAGTGTTGAGTCCAGTACAGACTGCTAATGGATTGTTTGTATTTGTTCCACAAATAAACGCAATATTTTCGTGTATTTAATAAACCCCAAGTTAGTATGATCCTATTTGGAATACGGATAACATAATAATGAACCTTAGTAATCGTCAGGACTTAAATATATAAAATGTATGCACTTTAGAATAATATTTATCTGGTAATTAATTTATCTGTAAGTCACTCCCTATTTATTCTTCCCTTAAATTAAAACAGAAAATTTAATATAATTTATATATATATATTTATACAAAAATTGAAGACTGGCGAGTTAAAAATAACATTTTACTTTTGACATATTCACTGATGCAATTAAATAAAAGTGACGCGCAAGCACCTTGAACGTTTTGATTGGTTCCACTTCCTGTCAGTCAAACCTTGTGGAGGCGGGAGTTAAGCTTTTCATCCAATCACATCGGTCGCTCTTCTCTTCTGCTTCTCCACACTCAGAAACATGGCGCTACGGGAGTTAGCATCTCTGGAAAAATACTTGGGCCTTAGAAAGCCGAACAAGTATAGCACACAGGGAGATAAAAAGGTAATATGTCGGTTATTTGTTTTCCCACTTTATTATGGTGGCGAATTGGCATTTAATTGAATGGGTGCTTTTAAGCAGCTGCGGCCGAGTGCACGCTGTCTGTCAAAGAAATGCTAACAAGCTAAACATGTGTATTGAACAGGGTTAGCTTTTGTTGCTAGCTTTAGTTCTCATAGCATTGGTTTATATTATTGCATTTAATTCGGAAGAATAGTGTTATTTCGGCATATAAACCTGGTTTTCCGATTTCAAAATTGAGTCTCTATGAAAGCAGCAGCATGCTCTGTATAAGAGAGGTGGAGTCAGCTGTGTACTGAGAGTGGACTCGGAGCTATTTAAAGTGGGTGTTAACTCCCACTGCTGGTGATAGACACAGGAGTGAAAAATATACATTATAGACAATATTTGTATCTTCAGTCTTTATTGCCTCTTCCGCAAGTGTTGCATCACCCATTCTCTTCCTTGCAATCTGGTTTTTGTCGAGTCCATATTTAAGCTTGATGATCACTACTGCAGTTTCTGTCATAAATCCATAATGAGATTCTGTATATACAATTTTAACACAGACTAAATAAACAGGAGTGGGAGTACGGAAAATCGGATGTTTGAAGAAGTCTATCATTTTGACATGAGGCTTCTGCAGGAAGCCTCATGTCTGAAACCCAGTTGTTGAAACCCAGTTGTTGACATCTTGCTGCTCCTGCCTTTTTCACACCTCCCCCTTCAGGTGCCCGTGTTACAGAATAATAACGACCCCCCACTGGTGGGACTGGTGACCATTGCCTGTCACCTGGCAAAAGAGGCCAAGCGCCCAGAGTTGCTGGGTGACGGTGCAGAAGGCAGGGCGGTGGTGCAACAGTGGCTGGAGTACAGGGTGACCAAACTTGACAGCCACACAGAGGACACCAAGAGCATCCTGAAGGTAAAAAGTCATATTCAAGAAAAACTTTGATATCTTCCCTCTTTAAGGTCCAAATATATTTTTCACAGATCATAGAGCTGCTAATTCTGAATACGTTAATTTATTTCTTCCATTAAAAATAGTGCCGTTACATTTCTCAACACCTCCTCATCAACAAATATTGAACCTTTTCTCTGTTCGATCAAGACGCCTGTATCTGTTTGTTTGTCTCGTTAAGGGACAGGCGACAGGAATAAAGGGTGATATATGGCCCCTTCAGTGACACGGCCCCACACGACAGAGAAAAGCGCTTTAATGTGCCTGACGCCAGTCAGCATGAAACGGATCGTCAGCCACTCTTGCGCTGGACGCTGGGCGCCTCTTGGCACCGTCCTGTCAGTGTGAAGTCTCTGTGTGCGTGCGTGCGTGCGTGTGTGTGTGTGTGTGCGTGCGTGCGCTCCTCGCAGCGTGACACACTGCTGTGGCATGGTTGAGGAGTCATGCTGTGTTGCAGCATGTTATCTGGACAGCCCTTTAAATATTTTAATGGCGCCACTTACAGGAGGAAGTCGCCCTGAGCGGCTCGGCGCTGGTGCCGGTGGCCCCCCTGTCCTGTCCTACTGCTTCAGCTGCATCCTTAACTCCCTTCTTTCAAGCGCTTCAGTCGTCTCCCATTAAATTATTCAGAGATGCAAAAGTGACAGCAGCAGGATATCTTAAACTCCCACTCCCGGGGATGTAAATAAGAAATTCATACTTTCAGAGGCTCGACTAGCTTTTTAAGTAAACATCTAACATCTGCTAAACCTTTTGAGAAGTGCACTGTGTTTGAAGGTAGCTACGTAATAATTAATCTGGGAACTCCACCTTAAACCACTTAGGTTTACTTGGTAATTTGCTGCTGCAGATGACTGTCATTTCTTTTATGATCCACAAACTCCAGCAGTTTTCAAGTAACAGGATATGCAAGCTACTGTCTTCACGCCACCGAAAGCACCAACATGGTATTTACCGACATGAGCGAGTTTGTTCGCACCTTTTGGGCGTGCCAAAATATTGAACCTTATTAAACCTTATTTAATATGATTCAGAATTGATTTAAAATGTCCCAAAATCAATAAAAGAAAAAAAAGAGAGAGGGAAAGAAACAAAGAAAACAACTCTGACCATTTTTCTTTGGAGTATTAAGGTAACAGATGTTTGGCCTTTATATGTGTAGTAAGGTACAAAAGAAAAAGATTGATCCACAAATATTAAGTATAATGCATTTACAGCATCGTTAAATATTTGGCAGTGTTTGTGAAGTATAACATTAAATATCTGTGCTTAATGAAAGAGCATAACCTTTTAAAATATTCTAGCATTGAAACTATGAATGATGAAATTCTCATTGCTCAGACTTAAAAGTTGTTGTTACACTTGAGCATTAGAACTGATTATCTAAATGCAGCTTTTGATTCAGTTAGGTTAAATGCCCAGTTAAGGTAGGAGAGAACTGAGCTTGGAGCTCCGTGTGTCAGTGGGGGTTACTAGGAGAGCCTCCCCTCCTCGGATGCACGACTGGGCTTTAGCTCCATGGCTGTAGGCAAAGAAAAGCAAGGATCTGATTCTTGAAGGGGAGGAAGTCTGCAGTCTTCATGCCTTGTTTGGCATCACCCACTCTTCCCGCACAATAACTCCATTTGCCCCCAAGATGCTTCTGTAAGTGTGCGTGGAAAGTCTTCCCTTTGTGTAATGTACAAGCGCTAAAGACGGTCCCCCCCCCCCCACCCCCCCCTTGGGACCAGCACTTCCACGTGCGACTTTGCATACGCAGGCAACGGATGAGAAACGCACAAAAAGGCCACTCAAGTTTGAAAAGGCTTCACTGGATTTGCCGTCGTTTTGTCGTGGAGCAAACAAACAGCTCGTTTTGTTGGGCATCTGCGCTAAGTCTCCAGCCATGACGAGAGACGACGGAGGCCCTCAGGTTACAAACGATTTCTATTCACATCGCAGACATGCAGACGCAAAAGCTGCACTCCTATGTACCTCATGCACCCTCAGATATATAGGGTAATGAACCTGCTGCTTCGGCACATTTACATGTTTAAAGGAGTTCAATTTAATACAAAATATGACGACGGCTATGCACAAAAGAAACTGTCGCAGACAATATTAGGCTGATAATGATATCCGGAACAGAATTTTGGAATAAGTTAAAACTAAAAGTCAAATAAGGGGGGAGCTTCATTAGTGATTCATGGAATGTTTTCATCTGTCATGTGAAGACAAGTGTGTTTACACAGAAATATTTACCATAATGCATAAATTATCATATTTTGAGACTTAATTTGCATATGTTGTGTGGTGTTTGGAAATTTCCTCTTTCAGGACCTCAACCTCTACATGCAAGACAAAGTCTACCTGGCAGGGAACCAGTTAACCTTAGCTGATGTTCTTATGTACTATGGAATACACTCAATCATAGTAAGTTCTCTTCTTCTTCTTTTTTTTTTAGCCTTTATTTACTGTTACAACATTTTAAATATAGAGCAATCTATTTTGCTCTTTTCTTGGTCTGTCAGATACAATTCAAATAAAATGTATAAAAGTTTGTGTCATAATAATTTCGCATATTGTGAAAAAGTTCCATGTGTAGAAATATTTTGCATGTTTTGCTTTATTTCTTTTATATCCTTGCTTACTCTGTTAATATAATGCTAATAAAGATTTCGATGTATTCTAAATGTTTCGTTTTGTGACAACACAGAACTTTACAACCAACTTTAGGCCGCTATAGTTTCTATAACGTGATGCTGAATTGTATATTCATGAGTAATTTTGATTGATTATGTCTTGGAGTTCTTATAACCATATAGTGAGAAGCGAGGCATCCATTCCTTCTCCCTTCTATATTAAATTCATCTCGTCTCTCACTTTTGTCAGACTACAGCTCTAATTATCAATTTGTCATTGTATATAACACACAATTAGACCAGTCATATGGCCAAAGGGCATCGGGGACAAGCTGGCAATGAATACCCGGATTCTAAACACATTTTCAGCTCCCTTCAAACAGATAAAGTGATGTGGCATAAAGTGATGGCTTTAGCCTCAGACCAGGGACAAGTAAGTTTGTTCCGCCTTCCAGGATGAAAGAAAAGCGAGTTCAGAAACGGGAGCGGCAGAACGCGGGGAGGGAGGGATCACATGTTGAGAGATGTCAGCGGTTGTGGCGGAGATGGAAGCTTGGCCCCCACCACCAGGCAGATGAGCGTCACTTTGCTTCGCTGTCAGTGTGGTTTTTAACCTCGGGGACAGCGGGTCAGCTGGCTCAACCCCTGACCTCGGCCAGTGCCGATGTTCAATTCAAGAAAAACAACTTTGCACCGACATTAAACCTGACTGATGCTACATGGCTTCCAGGCTGAATGTTTGTATGCGTGTGCCTATTTCACTTAATAACACAATGAAAAACAAACATAGGCCTAATTAGATTTGTGGTGCAGCATCGAACACAAATCAAACTTTCATCTTTCTGAGATGAAAGTTTGACACGTGTGTAGAAATTAAAATTTTTTCATCTGATTGAAGCTGATCTGTTTTATTAATTTTTATTATTTGCAATCTCATTCTGGTCGATTTTAAAAATGTTCCTTGAAAATTCTAGATTTTTACTGTTTTGCTTTTTTATATATGATTTACCATGAGCAGAAATGCAGCAATGCTAAAGTGTAAATACCATCTTGTGGCTGTAAGTATAGTTCTGCTTCATGATTAAATTATTACTTTGACCCAACACGTGGAACCTGTTGCAGGTATTTTTTTTCCATCATATTTTGTTTTTATAATATTTATTTTCTCAGTTTTGCTTTTCCCATAGAAACTTGCAAACTTAAGACATTCTTTTAAACTATATTAAAAATAGTTTGACACTTACTCTGGCATCTTCTGGGCTCATAAAGATAAAATAAATAAAATTATCAGTACATCTCCAAACCAATAAAATGTATCAAAAATAAAGTGTATTGGATTAAAATTCATTAAAACAACCTTAATAATGTACAACTTAGATTGAAAATGTCTAGGTTTAAGGTGTAAATGAACAATCCACAGCATCTGTGAATATTATAAAATATATTTATTAGCCTTCTCATGATGTCATGCTGCTTTCAAAACGCACCTCTCTCCCTCGTTATCCTCCCTCCCTCCCCAGCTGGACTTGGCCGTCCAGGAGAAGGAGCAGTATGTGAACGTGGCGCGGTGGTTCGACCACATCCAGCACCACCCGGGGGTCCGACACCACCTCCCCCCAGTAGTTGTGCTCAGGAACAGACTATACACCAGCAGACACCACTGAGTCCTGACATCATCATCTTCCTCCTCTTCTTCCTCCTCCCCCCCAGCCTTATTCGGTACTGATCTTCTGACCAGACTTGGACAACTGATCTCCTTAAAGTACAACATGGGTCAAATTAAGGATCTTGCCACATCGCCATATGAATGTTCTCTTATTCAAGTTATGTGTGAACAATATGTCCCCGCTGATTTTTTTTTTTTTTTTTGTTGTTGAGGATAAGAAAAAATAGTTGAGTTCTAAAGCAATGTCTGTTTTTAATAAGTAATCAATGTTTCAGTCTCGCAAACACTATTTATAAAGATTCAGGCGTCTTAACCCTCCTGCTTTTTCCACAGAGCAGTGAAATGACTTAATCACAGAGTTCAGGTATTTATATGGCATTGTTTGTTTTTAAAGGGAAAACTGTATGCAATGCAGTGCTGCTAGCTTTTCTGTTTGTTTAATCTGAGCCTGGAGTCTTCTACCGCCGTTATGGTAGGTGAACGGACTTGACTGGCAGCGCGTTACGTACCAAGCTCTTGCTTGATGTGGTCGATGGATTAATGTTGTAACCCTATAAACACCACAACCCATACTCTTAACTTTTGAAATTTTACCTCATTAAATATCTCAGCACATTTCTTCTGCCCCCCCCTCTTCGTCGTACTTTCTCTGCATGCGTTTGCATGCGTCTGTTTTTTTTTTTTCAATCCACGCTCTCCATTCCACTTCCTCGCCACCAGTTGTGTGGGCAGCAGCGAGCAGTTAAACGTCAGCCCTAGAGTCGGAGATCACAGTGAGGCCCCAATCAGTCCCACTACCACCACTGTTGATGCTGCGGGCCACGGAGAGGGCAGCGGGCTCACCAGCTGCCACACAGATCCAGCCAGCCAAGGCCAGAACCCGAGGGCCCCTGGGCGACAGTCAGCCAGTGTGTGTCATTTCACCCTCACGCTCCCACAGGGGGCTACTGGAGAGAGAAGGACGAAGAGAGGCAGCGAGCGAGTGAGCAAGCGGAGTGTGTGACGAAAGGACGGAGGCCACACAGCAAAAGAGCACCCAGAGGCCGAGGGATCTTTTTCGTGACAAGTGAACAATGATCTGCGCCTCCTAAAGCCCGACTGCTGCTGGCTGGATGCTTGCTATTAGCACCATTAACAGGCCCGATCCTGCCAGTGCTAGGAGAGCTGGTGTGTTTACATCATGGAGATAATGAGAAATGGAAATGCAGAGAAGATGAGAGGTACAATTTGGGTAATAACTTAAAAATACCTTCTACTGATTAGTCTGTGTGACCTTTTTAAATATTCAAATCTGTTGTAGTTTTTTTATTTTTTTTAAGCTTTTCTGGTCACTGTTTAAACAGTTTTTGTTTCTTCCTGCTTACATGCTCTGCATATTAAAATTGTTGCTCAAAGCGAGTTTTTTTTTTTTTTATTTTGTCTGATCTCCGCATATTTTTCATCCTGTGCCAATAAATCAGATACATACAGAGCCCCTGACCTCTGACTCCTATGCCAACTACTTCATGTGTACTTGTGCTATTCTTTAAAAAAAAAAAATGTTTTGCATAAACCAGCCAGAAGACAGAGCCATTGTTCATTGAAGTTGTGTTGGATCCCTTGCTTTGTGTTTGTTGCAAAGTGTTACAAAGTAAATACGAAGGATAAAAACAGCTCAAAGTCATTTGAGCGAGCCTTGTGACTAGTTGGGGCCGTTTATTCCGCGGTCGAACCATTAAAGAAGGCCTTGTCCTCCCGGTTATGTTAACATGCTCGCTAGAATTCATCTTTTTAGCGAGCACACCAGCAGACAGCACTGCTCACCACAGAGGTGTGAATTAAGTTTTACCCACAGGAGTTAAATCTGGACAAGCCGCTTTAAGTTGTGTGTGTGGCGAAGCAGAAGCTTCACACCATGCAGGGTTAATGTTATGGACACCCACAATGTTTAAAATCAATCCTTTAGAACAGGGCAGACATAAATATCACTGTGGAACCAAGTACAGTGCAAAAAGTTGAAACTCAGTGATGAAATAAAAACATGTAAAGTGCTTTGCAAAAGTATTCACACCCTTTGACCTTTTTTTTTTCCCATTTTTTTCATAACCTCAAGCGTGTTTTATGTGATAAAGAAGTGTATGATTTTTAGGTGAAGAATTGGGTTTTGTATTGTTTATGAGTACAACTTAAGTGAGTCATCCATTTGTATGTGTCCCCCCCTCCTCCTCTGACACCCCTAAGCAAAACCACCCACCTGTAGAAGTCACCTAGTTTCTAAATAGGCTACTTGTGTAGATGAAAGAAAAAATGTGAGGAAATATAAGGCAGAGTTAGTTCATGAATGATGTTCAGTTCATCATCCATCCATTGTCTATATGTGTAGATCGTTCCAGGAAGCTGGTGCCTATCTCCAACAATCATTGGTGGCAACAGAGACACACAACCATAATGCATGGTTTTATGATATCCTTGGAAAAACAAACGTTCTTTGTCTTTATAATGGACAATTGACCATTATTTTGTGTTCCACTTATGCATTACTTTATTATTATTATTTTTGATCTAGCTTGTGTCTTCTTTGGTTGTAGCAATACTATATCTTTGGTAATATTTGATATCTAGGTGTATAATGGTAAAAAAAAAAAAGGAAGGCTGAAAACAAATACATGCCACAGATTTTAAATTTCCTAAAAAAAAAAAAAAAAAAAAAAAGATAAACAAGACCCAAACATTTATCATTTTTCTTCCACATCTTAGCAATACGGTACTTAGTGTTTATCTGCTGGATAAAATCTCCCTCCAAACATTTTCTATGGCTAATAGTTTCTGTCAATTCTGATTTCATAATTTGGAGTTGACCCTTCAATTCTCTTGTGCAGTCAGCTTCAAACTTTTACACATTTCCTCTTGCCTCTTCTTGCTCACCCTGTTGGCACAGTCCCAGAATGCCTTTGTGGTATATTCACACTGTCGGGTTCCTCACTGATAGAGCCTGACTGAAGTCAAAGCCAGACAAAGTCATGAGGCCACAGCAGGAAATCAGTACAGAAGCATGAATGAAAGGCGACCTTCGCACCACTATCTAAAGGCGAAAAGGGGGAAAACGCTCTGCAGGGGCCGTCTGCAGAAACCGTGGCTTAACTCCTTCAAGTCCTGACCACTACGGCACTAAGTTAGCCAAGCCAACAGCGAAATAAAGGGCAGTTTAGCTTGTTGAATTGTGAGTGGATCGCGAGAGATCAATACGCTGTAGTGGTCATCAGAATACCTGATAACTTTATGTTTAACAATGGAACTGTTGCAAGAAAAATAGAGTTGGACTGGGGCAAAAATGTATAATAATTAGCATGTTTATTTATTTTTTTGACAAAATAAAAAGTTTGTTATAGAACCAAGACTAAACTTTTGCCTTGAATTAGACTACACCATATGCGATGAATTCCAGTTTCTCGGTGGCACATTCATGTTATCAGTGGATAATCTTAAATTGCTCAGGTTGTCCTGTCAACAAAATGTTAAAAAGGGAAACTCCTCCCGTTGCCACACATCATCAGTTCCAGCTGTCATTTGCCAGCTGACAGGTGAGGAATGGACTCAGTCCTAAACTGGCCTTCCTGTACCCGGCAGCTGTCACCAGTTGTTAAAGCAACAACAACAAAAAAAACTTGCCAAATGCCAAGTCCGAGGAAAATAGGAATGAGAAGAGAAGAAGGTAATAATTTCCCTTTTCCCCTCTAAGCCACTTCCATTTCCATTTATAAGAAAAAGGAACTGACAGTGTTGTGCCAGTTCGCCCTTATCAAGAGCTAGCTACAAATTCATCTGACAATGTTAAAACTGAATTAATTCACGTTCATAACCCAACACTTAAACATGCTGAACTAGACCCTCTCATTCATGTTTGCACATTAATAGTGAAAGTTTGACCGAACGTTTCCCTGTGAGACTGTTTTTATTTGGAGCCACAATTAAAGCACCAAGAGGTTGGTGATCCTTTTTAAGAAAATACCGACTCCGTTTAAACACGGCTGGTAAATCTTCTGTCATGGAAAGGAAAAAGATGTAAAAGTCAGAGAGGAAATTAGGAAGTGAGCCTGTTATTTTGTGCCCCTATTTTTAACAGTAAAACTTGGCGCAGTGAAATCATCGGGACACAAACATTCAGTTTAAATTTAAAGTCTTAAAGTGAATTGGGTTATAATCAAGCTTAAAGCAAGGGGAGAGGAATCTGTTGTCACCAGGTTCACAGACATTGATTTCTATCAGCCGAAACTGTACAGACAGTCACACATGCATCAACACAATCAATCACCAAGACCTTACCTTTAAGGGTACGTGTCATGGCTCTATTCTGCATGAAGAACCTAGTTTGTCATGAAGTTCTTTTCATTTCACATCTTTCATTTACTTCTAAAGATATCACTGCTAAATGACATAAGCAAGAGGTGTGCTGAAGTCACATTAGCATTGTAAAAAAAAAAAAAAAACTTTGTGAAATTCTCCAAAAATGTACCCCCACTTTTGGGAATGTTTTCATTCAGCAATAAAAACTGAATAAGGCATATCGTCTTAAAGGTTTTTTTGGGTTATAATGTCTCGTGGCAATTCTTTGACATGGGATTGCCAGAACAACAAACATTTAATTGACTAAAAATCCATTTTAAAGGAGAGCTGGACAGCCCAATGTGCCGATGACACAGTGATAAACACGTTGGGATTCTTCCTGGTGTCATTTAGCCTTCACCTCTTCATCATCTCGCAACACCTTTGTCAAGATAAGTTTACTAACAATACAAGATGCACCACCCCCACTCCACCTACGCCCTGACTAACACTCGGCCGCCACCATCCTTTCTAACTCTTATTAACAATGTAAGGCCGGGGGAGAAGCATCAGCCACGACATCTGCTAGGAACAGGGCCCCGCCGTCTCTTGCTGACTGATTCAGTGGAACAATCAACACCGCTTGGTGGTGAGGGGAGCGTTAACATGTCATAAGCTCTTTTGACAGGACTTATCGACCACGCTTTATCGTGCTCTTACACGTTGTGACAGTTGTACCATGCGCCCATAAAGATGGCATCTGATTGTCTACTGCAATTATATGAGTGCTTGAGCAAGGATGGTGCAGTGAAGGGCACAAAGGGACAGGAAGCGGGATGGGAGTACATGTGTTCTTCACAACATGCTTTTTTACTAAGCTCATTTTTATGGTCACAAAGGACAAAAGTGCCTTTAAAGTGGGGAGGATGTACATATGTGCTTTGTATGTATAAATTGTAGTGATTTCTGCAGAGCAGAGATTATGTTATAATTTCTTCTATGTGCTTAATTAGAGTTCATTGTTATCAATTTAATATTTGTGCAAAACATTGCTGGTTGATATTAACATTAATCTGGATAGTCTGTAGGCGAGAATTTTCTTTTAATGCAAGGTCTAATATATAAACAAAACATTTGAGCTTTGAAAACTGGAACGTTTCCAAAGGCCTTAGGACGAACATATACAGTGAACAATGGCATTCTCTTCAGGGGCTTTAGAGATATCTATACCATCTCTGTTCTTATCACGGCTTAGAAACAACTCGGGTTGAGGCATGTGATGAAGAGTATGATGGGTAATAGTATAGAAACGTGATGGACGTTGTAACATTTAGTTAAGGTGATGACAGTGTTGCACACTGGGATGGCATCTGCGCGCATATCTCATAAGTACAACGTACATTTTCTTATGTAACAAACAAAGTTTATAATCCAAACCTCACCAAACGGCTTGTAAAAAATGAAGACAGATTCAACAATTAGATAATGTTAGAGGACAGACCTCAAAATGAACCATGTTTGCTTTTTACCAGGATGTAATTTATAGGGTCGGTATAACATTTCAGTAATTTTTGTCTTTGTTGTAGAGAAGTGGACCGGAGGACCAAATCTTTTCTCTCAAGGAATTACTGAGGAGGATTGTGTCTGTTTGGTTGTCCAAGCCACTTTGTAAATCTGGAAAAAACTTAGTAAGGTGTCCTTCAAGGTGGTTTGAGGAAAACTGGTTTTAAGTCCAAATCAAAAAGCTTATTTTTCTGACAGTTCCAGACCACAAATCACAAAGTTGTTTCTTTGTTTCCTTCTCCAGCCATAAACTCCTTAAAGAAATCACCAGACTCTGGGAATGTCAGTGGAAGAAAAAAAAGGGTTTCTCCGTTTCCAACGGAATAAATTGACCTGACCTGAACATGTGTACTTCGGAAGCACAGAGTCTATACATTTAATTAGACCTTAAATAAGGCGGTTCTCAGGAGAAATGTGAACATTTATGTATTTACAAGACAAAGTTCTTTAACACTGAGTTCAGGGGAAGGGGAGTCTTTATTGCTCCTTAGACTTCTAACATCCAAGGTGATTTAATAGTTTCCATGCATGACCTATGCTGGTCTTGGCAAAGAGTTGTGAAATTCAGAAAAAAATGGAAAAAACCAGACTGATCTGTGGTTGTGAGAGCACATCTGCTTCCCTCCTACACAGGAACACAATGCCAGAAAATAAATGCTCCTTATAAGTCCCTTTGTGATTAATAAACTGTGTTTTTAATTGATGGATCTGATGGATCATCGCAATTTAAAAATAAAAAAAAAATAGAATCAGACACAAGCTTGATTGCTTGTCTTCTCTTCAAGAGTTTAAAGGAAAGTTTTGGTGTGTTCATCCATGTAAAAGAAGAATAATATTGTTTTTATTTCTTTCGAATGTTTGTCTGAAAAACAAAAAAACAGGAGTTGCATAAGGATCCCAGGTGTACTGAGCTTTTAGAGATGCAACCGCTCATCTCATCAATCAGAGAGATGGGTGGCTGACTCGGCACGTAGGTGCAAAACTACATATGTGTGACCCGGGGCAAAGAGATTGCACAAGGCTGCACCTAAGAACTCTCTCTGTCTTTTTCTTTCTCTCACACACAGATGAATCTTCTTGAATTAGCCGCCTCAGTCGCTCCTTCGCTTTCTTCTGCAGCCATACCTCAGCTGGAGCTTCTTCTTTTTTTTCTGCTAGCCTGTGTGGTCATGAAGTTGTTCACGGGGTTACGGATTCTGCCCAGAGGGGTAGGAGGTGAACGAAGGGTGAAAAAGCGAGGAACGGGACAGACCTGCTCAGCTGCCTGAGTTCAGCAAAAACTGGCCTGTAGCCGTAGTGGGGTAATGTTCGCAGTCGTAACGGTGCGAAGCATTTGCACTGCCTACGTGAACCGAAGCTTCTTCAACGTCCTCTCTCGTCCAATATCGCAACATTGTAACCCGAGTCTGCGCCCCCTCTGCAACCCCTTCCTCCCCCCCAAAAAAACCCAATCCTCATCCTGCTATCAAATATTCTGAAAATTAGCCCTACATTTACATCCCCCCTGCCCGCTCCATCCGCCCCACAGGTCACGCCACTTAACTTTAGCCAGCACCCCTGCTGTAATAGGTTCTGATAGGAAGGCTCCAGGGAAGTTGACTTCTCACTGAGAAGTGATACTAAAAGTAATTGCAGCTGAAACCCAGTGACAGGGGAGTTGTGCTTTGGAAAAGATGTGGGGAAAAATGGAGAGCACAACACAGGGAGGATGGCATTTGAAATCAGCGTAGAGGATGGCAGCGGGATGGGGTGAGGGGGAGGCGGGGGGAAGAAGCTCGGTGCCCTCGGCCTTTTCCTGTAATTTGACCTCCATGGGAAAAATACCAGCAACAGCATTCCCAATTTGCATATTTCTTCTGCTCATCTGCATACGTCGCCATCTTTCTTTATCGTAACAGCTTGGTTTTAATTTGAGGTGACAAATATAGACCTGGAATTAATGCGAAGTCCTCTCTCCTCGTAACGCATCTCATTTCCTCAAACATTTCATAGGACATAAACAAGGTTTCATATCATTAACTTTGAATATGAGTGGTTACCCTTAATGACCCCCACCCCCCACCTTCCGTTTATTATTCCTGCGTGCAAACCAGCTAGTTATTTATAATGAGCACATGGATGCGGTGCAGGGAGGAATGACCTGGCGCCGTGCTCCCACCATAAAAACAAAAGATTTGATTCCAAACAGAGAGGATAAGACCATCTGCGGATGATTTAGGACCGCGCTGCAGTTCCAGTAATCTAAATGTAAACTTCTCTCCCTCCAGAATCACCGGTTTCTCTCGGAGCAGGGATTAATTCAAGATGCAAAAGTTATTTCTTTTAGGCTCCTCAGTTTCCACTTTACCAATCAATCTAATCATCAGTAATTGCCTGACCTCCTTCCTATCTTTACACCTCAGGTTTTTATTAATTGCAGTGCATGCTGAAACACAGTCTCCGTCTTACCTGACTGGTAGATTTAAATGAAAGCTGCTCTTTTCTTTGTTAACCTCCACAGATGCGTCTTTGCAGAACTTTCACTGTATCTGTGGCAAAAAGTTTGACCAGGCTGTGTATTCTGGATGTGAATTTGAATTTTTTATCTTTTTTCCCCCTGAAATTATTCACGTTACGTTTAGACACAGTACAGTATTTTTTAAACCATTGACTCAGATTTAAACCACATTGAAACTTTGTTTCTTTTGTTAATTTTTGTTCTTTCATTCCCTAATTTTGAAATCAAGCTTCACTGCCTTCTTTCTGGTGATGTTTGTCAAATTCGAATATTTGAACTGAAATTTGAACTGAAGATGGAAAAAGAAACTTGCTGCCAATTCTTTGACCCTCTTCCTCCCCTCCCTTTCCTGGGTGCCAAAAACAAGAAAACAAACAAAAAAAATCCAACATAATATTGTCATAAAATGAGCAGAAAAAAAAAAATGTATTGTGAAAAGACACAGATTGGGACCATCAAGAGTAACGCCTTTCCCCCGTGTATTAGATTCTAACTTCTTGAAATTAACCAAATAACCAAACCATTCATTCAATAAGGCTTATTGACATTCATTTTCCTTTGAATATTTGGTAAAACAATATCAACAAATCTCACTGATACTCCTTTTAATCAAACAGAAATTCTGAGATAAAATTCAGGGAAAAGCATCTGTTGTTCAGTTTGCAGTTCAGTTTTATGGTAAATGACTGACTTTTAAGGTGTTTCTTTTAAGTTGAAGGGTTAACCAAAATAACCTCAAGCTTACACCTTGAATTGATTTTATTTTCATATAAAATGAACATTAAAAAACAAAATAAAATAACCTCATCTCCAGGAAAGTTATGTCCTTTATGTTAAATATAGTACATATAAAATCAATATGAAGCTTTTAGGCGAAAATTTCCTTTGTATATGATTCATTATGCTAAAAACGTTAATTGCCAAATGCCTTAAGTTAGCTATTTCAGCAAAATTCGTTATTGTCAGGGCAAAAATATGTCAATAATCAGACCTTTATATTCATTTTAGATTTCTAAATGAATAAATCATTGAGTCTCATGTTGTTCTTGTGTCCTGACATGATCTGAGATACTGGCTCAGGCCCCAGATATAAACTATTTTTTTCAGTGTTTTTTTTTTTTTTTCAGTAGCATCCCCAGTGAGCTGTGTGAACCAAGAACAGATTGCAACTCCAAGAGAAAAAGCTTCTGCTTATTATCTCTGTATCATGCGATCTTCTTTGTACCTTTTGCTCATATCATATGACTCAGACATCGCCATCATCTTGGAACGGTTCCACAAAGAACAACTAAAAACACTAGCTATTACACTTTACAGTGTTCAAAGCAAAGTGCTAAGTCTAAGAAGCAAAAAAATTACTTTTTCCATGAGTTTCATTCTCGCATGGTAAATCAGGATAAAATATGTTGAGAGTCGGGTAGCAGCAAACCACATCAAAACAGAGAGCGAATGTTAGTGCAGCACTTGCGCAAAGTTCTCCAGATGAAAACGCCACACGATTTATTTCTATACACAAATAGTAAATCTATGACTTGTGAGGAACCTCAAACAGACAAAATATCTGTCATTTTGAGTATAACCGATAAAAGAGATTATAGTGTCACAGACATCATTGGTGGGACAAAAAAACAGACTCACTATAGACTGGTGTAAGTCTGTGTTACTTTGCTACAACAATTAATTCAATTAAATTTCAGACTGGAAGTGTTGGCAAATTGTAAGTCATCCCTCATCCATCTCATACAACTCCACTGAAACTGCAAGTGACCATTATTTTCACAAAAAGTGCAGAACCATATGGCCTGTAGTCATGACTGCATACAGTAGTGTCACACATTATCTGAATGGGAGAACAGCCATCAAACTGCATCTTTTCATGATATTCATGGACCAAGCGTACACATATAATTTATTTTGTCTGTGCATGTTAACAAGGTGCCTTCGCCGATGCATGCTCATATAGTTGACTCAGGGCAATCGTATACACACATATCGCATGCATGACACTCGAGAAAAATGAGTATGGCTGATAACCTAGAAGACGCGAGAATGGCGAGGAGAAGGCAAATGTCAACTGATCTGGACATTTGTGCGAAATCACTTGCATTTTCAACTGGATTTCACAACACTGCTATGTACATTAACACTGGAAACATCTTTAACCCACATGTTACGTTTGTATTTCCTGAAATGTTAGAAAAACCATCCAGAGGAAAAAGGGAAAGAAGAGAAGAAAAATGGTGACTTGTGAGGAATGTAATCAAATGTCAAATGTGTTGGTTAAACACAAATGTTCCACCAGAGTTGCTGGATCAGCCCAGAGGTGAAGTGAGAATACAGACTCTATTATTTTTTTTTTTTTTTGAGAAATGGCCTCAGTCACTCATTTTCAGCATCCGCTCAGTTTTGCTTTGGCTCATGGATGGTCTGGAAGCCTGTAGCAGCAGGCAGTGCTTGTATAGTTGTATTAATATACATCACTGTGTTACAGTTATTATAATGTTATCATTAAAACTTAATTGTTCATCTTAACATCTTAAAAATAGAATACAATTTCCAGTTTCCTTAATATTATGAATTGTTGTGCCCAAGTGCAACAAGCTGATATTAGCAAGTTAATTTGTTATGCTATGTGCTTGGGTAGAGCTTACAATCACCAGTTAACCATCATACCGCTCATACCTTAACAAATGAAGATTTAAAAAAGGAGGAGTGATGAGGGGCATTGCTTTGATTTCCACATCATGATTGTCCATTATTTTGACTGGATATATTTCCAACAAACTGAACTTGTCTTCCTTGTAAGCAAGAAAAAAGTGTAGAAGCTTTGGTTTAGCCACCAGATAGGCAGCCTGAAGCAACAGGGGGGGCAGGGCAAGTCACTAGCAAAGAAACCTGGTACATTTGAGAAGTAATAGGACACATAGGGAAAGGATGCAGCAAGAAAAGCATGTATGGCAACAAGGGCGACAGAGCAACAGTGTATTGGTACACGAGTAAGCTAAATGTAATTTCTGTGCTATGGCTAACCTAAAGCCTTTTTATTAGGTATTGCTTATAAACTTAGTAAGGTAAGGTAAGATTAAGTCATTTTATTTATATAGCACATTTTCAGCAACAATACAAAGTGCTTATAGCTTGAAAATAACAAGCAAGGCTTTAAATATATTTCTAGCTAAAGAATGTTGTTGTGAGCTAAGCTAACTGTCACTGACCGAAGTCAAAGCAGTATGAGTCACAACAGACTGACTTAGTAACTAAACAGCACAAATCAATATCCTCATTAAGGGATACCATTTACGATTTATTAACAGTTTATTGAATAAAACATTATTTTACCGTTTTATTTCCTTTCTACTTACTGACGTTCTGCTATGGCGGTCGCTTCAATGGACTTTTATAAGGAAAATTCCAGAATTCTAGACATCCAAGAAGTGATGTGATTGGTTGATGGTGTAAAACAAATCCTGTGTGTCCAGTAGTTTAACAAAGTGTAGAAAACACTACAAGATGTCAACACAGAAAATGCATTAAAATACAACACATTTGTTATAAGAGTGCAAGATCCATATAAAGTTTGGTCAGTGGGACCTAGAAGGTTGGGATCCATGCTCTACCTGTGCTATGTGAGACAATAAGTTATTTTCACACCTTATGTCATTTTAGAATAAACCATAAAACTAACATGCATATTTTTTGACTGTGAGAGGATGCTGGAAATATGTGCATGGGGAGGACATTCAAACTTAGACCTTATTGCTACAATTTCATCACTTTTCAGCCCAGCAACTCCACTTTTAGGTAATGTGAAGCAATGCCAAAATCACAGTCAACTAAGAAAGAAGCAAAAGCAAATTATGTCTTGTTTCAAGGATGAATTTAGAGCTGTGAAACTTTCATTCAGGTTTTGATAGGCCTCCTTCATCCCGAATGCATGTCAAAACTCTTAAGGGTAGATTAACAGCTTTCAACGTTCAGATGTGAGCATTCAGCCTTGACAGGCATGGATAAGCAGAAGACAAACAGATCACTAAAAGGTTAAAGGCAAACTATTTACCAATTTGCTGAGCGCGCTGCTAAAGGATGCTTTTATATTCTCTGGCAGCATCCCATGAAATGAATTACAGGCTGGTTGTGCAGCACAATACCCAGTGGGCCTTCTTGTTAAAAAAGTGAAGGGCCAGAGGGTGCCTAAAATCAGCTCCTTTGACATCAGTTGAATCTCTGCAGAAGATTGCAGCTGCGAAGAAAAAAAAAAAGAACTTATCAGCTGAATTGATGAACTTTCATCAGGTTCAAATGTCGTAGTAAGAATGCGTTCTCCTGAAAAAAAGTCCTGTTCGAAGGTGACCTGGAGGGACAGCTGCTGATTTGTGTGTTTGTGCCCCGTGTCTTTAGAGCGGTGTTAATAACATTTGATCTCCATAAGAAACCCAAAAACACACTCCTAGTCTTGGCTAAATTTAACAGCACATGACACACAGCTGATCACTGGCTTCTTTGAAAAGAACCCCACAAAACGAGGGTGGCATGAAATCGACATTTGGGCAGGAAAGCACAAAGTCATCTCTGTATCTTCTGATCCTCCAGTGCTGCGGAAGTTAAAACACACACACACACACCCTCGCGCACGCACACACAGACACACATTGCTCTATCTATCCATCTTAAATGCGCCTGAGCATTTCACAAACTTTGACCCATCGGAAACCACCAGTCTTTGAAGTGAGATCCTGAGGATACAAACTCACTGTCTCACACACGTACACACGGTGTGCGCCCCAGGGCGGAGGGGTGGGTGGCAAAGGTAGGAGCGAGATCCCGCAATGAAAGATGCCGTTGAGGAAAACGGGGATGTGAGGCACTGATAGAGTGTCGATAGTCTCAACAATAGGCCCAGTGTGCGGCGTTTAGCTTCGGGACGGGCCACACGCTCCCAAACAGAGACGGAAACGAACGGAATCGTATAAATAAATATATATACACGATTTGAGGTTTTTTTTTGTTTTTTTTTTGTAAAACACATACACACACACACTACAACTATTTTGTGGTCTAATGGAGACATATGCATGCCCACAAACACACATACACACCCCTACACACAAACACTCTCAGGTCATACCCAGAGGGAGGGAAACTTTGCCTTCTTTACAGCACTGGTGGACTCCCCTTGTGACTTTCACAGCTGTCATACTCCTCTTTACAGCTTTCATTCATCCACTAACCTAAGGGACAGGAGCATGTGATGATGCCTCACCACAAACACACACTCACACACCCCCGCAAACATCCTCACAAACACATACTCACACACCCCCGCAAACATCCTCACAAACACGCGTATTAATGTGCACAAAATTACAGTTAATCACACAATCAACAAAAAAAAACAAGCAGATTTTGGTTACGCTGTGCGCTTTTTGTCTTAATGATGTTTCACACTCTGATCTGCATTACTAATGATACGGACCAAGATTCGTCAAACACCAGAAAATGTGCAGAACTTTCTCTGCCCGCTATAATCTCTGTAATGGAAATTAGATCAGCTTCGTCTGAGCGAAACCCTTGTGTCCTGACACTTTTAGTTTTTGTAAATAAAGGCAGGTCAAAGAAGAAAGAGCCCTTCAAATGCTTTAAACCATCGCTTTATTCAGTGTGACACAAAAATATGATAATGTCACCTTTCCACAAGGCTATTCTTTGGAAAAACTTTCCCTCTCCTGCCAGACTGACACCACCATCTTTGGCGCTTCAGCTGGCAAGTGTAACACACACACAAAACACAAAAATGAAAATGTCCCCTCCATCCGCAGCGTCTCTATAAAGCAGATGAGCGTCTTTTTTATTTTATTTTTTTTTTTCATCGCCGTAGCCAGAAGTGCCACGCACCCCCGCCAGTTGGCTTTTGTGCTTTTTTTAAGTGACACAGTGTGATAGACCCTGCCCGCAAACCCTCCATTACAATCATATTGGTATCCCTCTCAACTTTGTTCCTGTGGGCGACGGCCCTGTCAAGACTGGCTGAAGTTTAGTCAAAGACATTAAGAGAGCACCTCCAGGGACAAACATCGGCACAGAGAGGAGAGAAGAAGAGATGGGGGACGAAGGCGATTCATAACCATGTTAGATTCTTAATCCATATCTTTTATCTTGTTCAAAGATGACCGGAGCAGCAGCTCCTCTCCCTCCTATCAACATGTTATTGTTTGTCATCAATAAAAAGGTTTCTATAAATCTTTGTGTAAGAGGGATTTATAAGCCTTAAATTTTTGTTGCTCTTTTTGAGGTCCGGTGACTTATTTGCAATTTTATTTGGGAAAATACCATACGACAAGTGCCATATGACATAAAAACATCAAATCCATGCTTGGTATAGCTACCTTTCTTTTGGTTACAGCCGCAGATGATTTGAGGCGTGTCTGTCCCAGTTCTACACATTTAAAGAGGGAAGTGTTGGCACCTTTTTCTCTGCGAAATACCTCAAACTTTGTCAAATTGGATGGGATGTGAACAACAGTTTTCAGATCTTGCCACAAGTTCTTCGTTGGATTTAGGTTGCTAGCATAATTTGTGGATATGCTTTAATCTAAACCATGTGTCAAACTCAAGGCCCGGGGCCCAAATCTGGCCCGCCGTAGCTTTTTATGTGGCCCTCCAAATTACGTCAATAAATTCTTCCAGTTTTTCACAAATCTGCAAGATTCACACAAAATCAACTAATTTCCACATTTCTTTTCTGATTTTACCACAGATTTTCTCAAACTTGGTCAAAAACATTGAGTTTAAGTGACTGCAGCCTTTTTTGCAGTCCATAATTGACACGGAAAGTAATAAAAAGTCACATTTAACATCACACATTAGCGCAAATATCATAAAAATTCCTTACAAACATTTCTAAATTGGTACCACAAATTTGGCAATTTTGACAGCAAAAATCCTGGAGGAACAACTACTTATTGATATTTTAACTATTTAATTTAATTTATTTTATTTAACTTTATGAATGTATTCTGACACAACCAGCTCTTTAAGCACATTCACGTTTTTGATATTTCCCAAAATGAAAAAGAGTTTGACACTCCTGATCTAATCCATACCAAATGGTAATGTAGCTCTAAGTTCACAGTTATTGTCAAGCTGGAAACTGAGTCTCTGTGTCAGTTTAAAGTCTCGACTGCCCACTATTCAACTCTATTAACACTCACCAGCCTCCCTCTCCGTTCTAGAGAAAACAGTGTTGTGCTGCCACTACATTGTTTTCATGTTTTTTCTGGATTTGAATCTTGCTCAAGACCTCCTGCCTAGCATTGTTTTATTTGGCTTTTTGGATGTGAAAATCAGGCTTGTGGACCAAAGAAAATGTCATCATTCTGAACATTTCTACCAGAGAACCATTTACTCACACAACCTTTAGCCTGCAAATAAAAATTCATTTTGTATTTTAATCATCACGTAGTTTGTGGAACAGTTTGATGGATCTGCTGAGGTAAATTTGATGTTTTTAAAATGTATTTATTGATCAAAAACCAACTTTAAAACTACAACTTGTTCCTTTTCAAAAACTTTACAAGCTTGATGAAGTTCTGCCAGACCAGACCACGCTCACAGCCACACGCCGACACTGGAGAGTGACAACTTCTCCCTGAAGGTGGGGGGGAAGAGGGGCTTCCATTTCTCACTGTTGGTGGTCATCAGCACTAAACTCCTGTCAGCTTCCATCTAACACCCTAAAACACACACTGTGCTGTCTTACGGCAGAACAGACTCACCAACGTGTTGCTTCGCTCACCAGGAGACTTTGCTGCTTGTGGCTCTCCATACCTCTCTGCTATTGTCCTTGTAGACTCATACACAGATAAAGCGCTGCGGCTGTTAACGTTTCAGCATTGCAGAAAAAGATTCCAACCATGAAGCTGCTAAAATGTTCAGACTGCCATATTCTGTCACTTTACAAAAAACTTTCATGTATTTTATTAGGATTTTTTTTTTGTCATAAAAGAATTAAATGAATTGATACTTTGGAAGTGGAATGATATAGAATATGTGTTTCATTTTAAAAATTCTTAAACATTGAAGTCTGAAAATTGTGGCATACCTATAAATTTAACCCCTTTTAATCTGATCCCCTTAAGTAAAATCCATTGCCATCGATGGCTTTCGATCGCCTTACAAGAAGATAGAGTCCACCGGTGTGCAATGCAATCTCAGTATAAATACAGCTGTTATGTGAAGACGGTCTCAGAGTTTTTCTTTATTAGAGATTAGTGACCAAGCAGCAACATGAAGACCAAGGAACCCCATCGGCAGGTCAGGTATGAAGTTAAGGAGAAGTTTAAAGCTGAATTAGGTCAGGTTGCAATCTAACTGCATAAATAACTTTGCTAAAGAATGTTATCTGTAGGAGGCAGAAGAAGTGAGTGGAAGATGGATCATCTGTCCATCAATCCATCCATCCATTTGTCAGTCTGTTCATCCATTCATACTTGTTTATTCCTTAGAAGGGCTCAGTGATTATCTCCATTGGTTACTGGGTGAAAAGCTAACCACTGAACAAATTGCCACTCCATCCAATGCTAGCATAATAACAGCCATGCACTCACTCATACCTAAGGGCAGTAAAGGCAGATTTTAAGGGGAAACTGGATTACCAGGTGGGACAGCGCAGAGGTCTTCACCAAGGATGCAGCATTGTTTTATGGGGATGCTTTTCTTCAGCGAAATACAGGGTAGTCCTACCATGACTTGTTGCTTTGTATTGAGCAGTCTCAACCAAAGTTTGTGGTTGCAGCATAACAAAATGAGAAAAGACTTAAGAAGTGTGAAATCCTTCATTTTTTATTAAGTTGTTTACTTATTTGTTGCATTTGTGCTGTTTGGTTTGTACCCAGTAGGCCAAACTGAGTCAGACATCTTGTTTTGCCTTAAAAAAATGGGAGTTTAATCCTCCCAGCCTGTCAACCAGGTGCCCTTATTTTCCTAAAACATTCAACAGTTGTCTCAAGCCTCACTTCTCGAACAAGTTTACCTTAATAACCTCCCATGACGTTAAGTTTTCACCGAGGACACATTTACAGTTTTCTTTTGGCGTCACCTTTGATCAGGTGGCTGACGTCCACAGCTGTCTTAACAACTGGGACAAGAAGCGACGGGGGAAAATAAAAAGTCTTGGTGGAAATGCTTTTCCCCTCCAACATGGTACATCTCTCCCAGGTGACTGCTTAGCACTGGCAGTAATTGAAATCTCGCCCCTGGCACCTTGTATATGAGGCTGCACGAGTGTGTGTAAATTCAAGATCGGAGCGTGTGCGTGTGTGTGTGTGAATTTGTCTCAAACCATGTGTGCATGCACCTATATGTATATACATATATGTGTGTTTCATATTTGTGCGTGTGCGTGTGCTTGCTTGTTTGTTGTTGGAACGCCATGGGAGAGTGTGATCATTACTGGGACTGGTGTGTTTCCTGGACCTCGGTGACAGCGTCACCTGTTCTTTCTGGGGTTTTTTGGAACTTTTAACTATTTTTTCCTGAACACGAGGACGAATTAACAACATGTTTTAAACGCACCCTTCCCCCTCACCCTCTCTTTTTTGGTCTTCCACGACGAGGGGCCAAATCTCTTCAGCATTTCCAGCCCTGTGAGCTAATTTGACAGCTCACGGGGGTGACGCTGATTCCACTTCGCAGAGACAGGTACCCTAGGGCTAGCCAGCTGGATCGCAGCGGATGCTTACAGATTTGGCTTTAGCTTCATGCTGGGTGTCATCTGTCTCTTTGGTCTGGCGCGGGATAATTTTTGCGTGCGTGCGTGCGTGTGCGTGCGTGTGTGTGTGTATGCGTGTCCGCCCTGACATCATGTGCCTGAGCAGTTTGTGCCTGGCAGGCCTTGTCTGTCCAGGTTGGCCATCAAACACAGCCAGCATGGCCCTAATCTGACGAGGCACTGCTCCAAACATGCCACAGCAGCTCGGGAAGCATGCGTGTGCATGCGCGTGTGTTGGGGTGCGTGTGTGTGTGGGGGTGTGCATGCGAGTGTGACCCCCCAGGGCAGAGCCCCTTTTTTTCCTACACTCCTTGCCTTTCTCCTCTGCTCGGTCCCACACACACATGCACTCCCAAAGTGGAGTAAAACTTCAACAACCATCATGTGGCACTCGGTCGATTCTCCTCCTTAACCTCTCACTCTCGAGCTTCACTTCTAGACAGGTTGCTATGCGTCAGCGCGCATGTTTGTGTGTCATTCCAGCCCATGTGTGTGTGTTAGAAATGCCCCAGCTTGGAGATGTGTTTTTTTTTCCAACGGCAACAAAAAATTGAGACGTCCACGTCCGGTGCGGCTGTCGTACTGCATCTGCCGCTTTGACTGTGACCGTTTTGCGTGGCGTTCTGCTTCAACAGGTCCGACGACCTCCTCCAGCCTGTTACCTCACACAACGCCACAACCACCACCTAAAAATGAGGTAGTTGTTGTCCCAGGAAAGAGCAGAACGGAGAGAAGGTCCTTCTTCGGAGACAGGACTGTCTCGTTGCCATTAAGCTCTAGAGCGAGGCTAAAACTGGCAGAAGGAGCCCACTGCAAATACTAATTGCAGCCGACACGCAGGCCTCACCCCGTAGGGACGCAGTTTTCCAGATCTCACTGGAAACATGAGAACTCGTCTCCAGATGGAAGGAGAAAGGACAGTAGCTGCGAGATACCACGAGGTTCATTCAATTTTTCAGCAAAGCGGGCATTATTTATTAGCTGAAAAGTGCAGAATTGCGATTGCATCCATTTTCAGGATCATAGGTCATCTGTCTTCCACAAAGATCTAAAATTGCAAGACTGCACTGCAAAAAACACAAAATCTTACCAAATATTTTTGGTCTAGATTCATGAGCAAATATCTTAGTACTCTTGAAAGGAGACTTTCAAGAGTACTAAGTAACTTTTCAGCAAGACATAGGAGCATGGTTTAATTGAATAACTCCTTATTGTTCTACTGACAAATATTTTCACTTATAATAGGGAAAATGTCTTGATATAATCTGCCAGTGGAACTAGTACTTTTTAAACAATATTACGGAATTATTTACTTAAAACAAGCTCCTCTATAGTGCTGAAAAACATATATGTAAGTTAGTTTTTTTCTTAGTTCAAGCTTACACATAAATCTAGACCAAATATAGTAGGTAGGATTTTGTGTTTTTACAGTGTTGGAACCGACTCAGTATCACTACTCCAAACAAGAACAGTCTTAATGCCCTCCACTCTTTGCTTTTCTTTTTTTTTATATATAGTTTCATCTTATGCCCTTTCTCATCCTCTTCCTTACTATGGAGGGTCCTCGGCACCGTTCATCCTTCAGGCAGGGTTACATGAGAGGAGTAGCACCCAGAAGAGTGACCAGCTTCACATCCAGGCTGAAATGCTGAATGAAATGAGAAACTGGACAGGGAAAGAGAGTAGGAGAAAGAGAAAAAGAGAAGGGCAAATGCAGGTAGGTGGGCTGCTGGGCAGCAGGTCATCTCCTCCTGCCCCATCTCCCCTCCAGCCTACCAGCTGAGTTTCCTCCCCTCATCACTGCCTCCCCCACCTGTTCAGAGCCGCTGTACAGTCAGTGTCGCTCAGCGTGTTGTGAACACAAAGCAAAGGGCCCTACGGCCCACTTTCTGGACCTCGGTGTCAAGAGCCAACCTGAGAAAGAGAGCGAGGGAGACAGAGAGAGCAAACATGAGTGGAGAAGAGGACAGAGAGGAGCTAAATGCAGAATAATTATACCCGGTGGGTAATACGAGCACCGTTCTTACAGGGGGCAGTGTGGTCGGGGGCCGAGTAGGCAGCAGAGTCACCGGGGCGAGCTCGCAAGGCCAGTGGGCATGTTGGTAAACCACACTCAGAGATGTCCCGCTGCACCGCTCAAGCGCCGTTGGTGGGAGTGCTGCAGGAGATCACGCGGATGCCGCCGCTTGGCGTGTACTCACGAGGGGCCAAACACGGCTAGTTCTGGTCCTACATGCGCCGTACGGATATGTGGATGTGAATTCAAAAAGAGAGAGAGAGAGAGTTCAGAGAAAAGAACAGAAAAATAAGTTCACATTTATGTGTTAAGCAATTGAAATTTAGGAAGAGTAATTAGAAACAATCCCCAAAGTTTTCTGTTCACATATAAAAGGCTTCATGTTTATTAAAGTCTATGCAAAATGGAATCTTTTTCATCGCTTCACTTGTCTTTGAAGTGCATCAACACTTGAGGAAACAAAAACACATTAGGAGAGTAAATTATGAAGTCTTAATATTTGTATTGCATTATTACCTGTTTTATTAGAAATGTTGAATTGAGCTTAATCTGATCTCCACTCCTACAGAACATCTACTGCATCAGAGCAGAGGGATTTCTTTTGTTATGAAAAAGCCTGAGCTTTGAGCTGAACTAAACTGAGAGCAGCAGCTGGAAACCCCCCTCCCCCCAAAAAACGCATTACTAAAATAAAGGCTGGCATTTATTTCAGGTCTTTACAAGGCTTTAACTTTGAGAACGCTGATTTCTGGGAGAGTGTCCCAGAATGTCTCAGTGGAGTGTGCAGGGGTGTCAAATAAGAAAACAGAATTCACTTAATAGACTTGTGAGACCGAAACTCGGTCTGCTGCTGTGCAATGAGCTTCCTTGCAAAATTACAGTCACAACATCAGAGTGCTCACACATAATTATGGAGAGCGATAGATATGTGTGTTATGATGATGTTGGCGAGACATTCCCACTTCTGTAAAGCTGCAATAAACTCAACTCTGCATGGTTTTTTCAAACATTTTAAATGTACGACATCCAACATCAACAGAAGGTTTTGTGCTTGCTAAAATGGATTTGAATGTAAAAGATAATAAGCTACTGTGGGCAGATGAGGCAAAAATGTACTTTTTGGCCAGCAAGCAAAGTGCTGTGGGGATTAAAACTCACACTTCATGTCAAACAGAGGACAATATGCCCCTCATGAAACAATGTGTTGGCAGCATCATGCTGTTAGAATGCTTTATTTCAGCTGATGGATGTCCCATTTAATATGTTTAAAACTGCAACTTAAGAAATGTCTGAATTTGGTGGCCCTACTGAAAATTGCTCATGAAATATTCAAAGCAAAATAAATAAATAAAAAAATACTTCCAAGTAATATTCAAAATTTATTCAAGAATACATAGGTGTGACCTGACAGGAGCAGCCATTTTTAAAATCATGTGGATATCAGAATAGTCCAGACAAAGAAATTAAGCAAGGAAAAAAATGAGATTTGATCAAATAAGTTATTTTATCTGTTAATTTGTATTAAAATGTGTGTACGTAAATAGGGCTCTGATATGTAGGTTACTTGAGAGCAAATTTGCATCTGCATAGGTATAGAATAACCGTTTTGATTAATAAATTGTATATAAAGTCAGGGGCAGGACTGGATAAACATTGAAAAATAGTCATACAGTTATACATTTAAAGTTGCCCTGCAGCATTTCAAGAGGAGAGGCTGTGAATCTGTGGAGGAGGTTAAAGATTAAGGAAGAAAAAAGACTTTCCTGGTGTAAAGACTAAACAGAGGTGAAGAGAGGAAGCAAAAACTGGACTCAAATCAGAGTAGCACTCACTACAACATATTTTCATGCATGTAGAATTAAAAAGTAGTCGTCCAAGAAACTATTTAAGTTAGAGTAAGAAAAAATATTGTGCGAAAAGTCAACTTAATGACTATCATACAAAACAATATGTAAGATGTGAAGGTCAATATGCAATAACCAATTTGAGCAGAAGAAAAACATGTTTTTAAATCTCGGTTTTCTACAAAATATAACTTTGAAACAAATATGACCAAAGAGCAGCAAAGTACTGAAGTATCTAGTGTTTCCTGCCCATTCACTCGTGTTCCAGGTGGCACAGCAGGCTCAGCAAATAAAAAAAAATGCCATTAAAGCACCAAAGCTGGTGTAAAAAAAATTGTCATTCAATAAAGTAACTAGAAGTGGGTAGGGCAGCCAGAAATTGTTCTCAAATGAAAATGCAGTTACTTCAAAATAACAATACTCAAGTAAAAAGGACAGTGCAGTAAAACTACTCCCAAAATGTTTTTTTTTCTACTTAATATTGAGGAGGGTATAAGTGATTTTCAACATGTGATTTTAATAAGATGCAAAATAATTTGCAAAACTTAAAGATTCGTAAAGTTTATGTTTTTTTTTTGTTTGTTTGTTTGCTTGTTTTTTTAGCAATGCCACATCTCATTTCCAGTCAAAAACAGAACTTCCAGATTGGATAACATTTTTACATCTAAAATCTGCAAGGGGTATAAGTACTTTGTGCTGCTACTATGATATAGATAAGATGTAACATATGCTAGTGATTTACAGTTTCAGAGTTTCCAATTTGTTGAGTTGCAAACTGTATGTTGGAACTTGGTATGAATATGATAATCAATGGTGTGTTCAACAATCCCCGCTAACAGTTTCGCATTTTTATCTGAATGTTTTTAATTTTGCCCTCCAGGGTTATGAATAAACAAAACAAGAGAATGATGCACATTCCTGTCAGGGAGGCCTTTGCGGGTTCTGACATGTTTTCTTGTCAGAGATCTTCTCGTGCTTTTCACGCAGACCCCAGGCTGCAGCGCAGTACTCGCTTTTATCCCTCGGCTACTGATCAATCACTTAATCTCTTTAATAGGCCCCAATCAAAACTAATGGTGCATGTAATAAGTGTTTAACTAAACAAATGTGGACAGTAAAGAGGGGGGACTTAAGTGGAATCTTAATGATTTTCTCCTAACTGAGCATGACAGTTCAAATGAATTTGGGGCTTACAAGCAAACTTTTGACAACTAATATGTAACGTTTGCCCCCAACTATGCCTCTTCTCACTCTGACTGAGTGAGTTTGTTCTCGCCAAGAACGATCTGCTTATAAATACATTTATTCCAAAATATTTGCATGCCACGGAGCGCAGCAAGTGTTTGCTAAACCAAGAGAAATCGCACAGACATTTTTGGACACCAACGGATTCAAAGTGACTGATGAGTTTAGTGCCATCTTGTGGGGGGAAAGATGAAGACAATTTCCCAAACTGAGCCGTTTTATAGTCATAAATGTTCCTGGACTACAAATTGATCACGAGCCTACTTATGATAGTCTTTTAGCAATGAGGAATGAATTATCATGTATGTGTTTTAGCTTTATCAAAGTGACATATCACTTATATATGGGATAGTCCCACTACAAATGATAGCAAAGCAAAAATTCACAAACAGATCTGAAAACTTGTACAAATTTCATGCTTCAGAGGTTATTGGCTGCAACAAAGGAGTGAGCACAATAAAATAAAAAAATAATGCAGAACTAGTGGTGAACACTTTTTTTTTATTATTATTGAAAATAAGAGTGAAAATGTCTAAATATTTCCAAAACTCTTTGTCATCATTTTATCTTAACTATAGTGTCATTTTAAATGTGTGAAAACTTTGCAAGTGTGCAGGTATAAAGGCAGTCCGGTTTGCTGAAGGTTGTTAAAAAAAAAAGTCCAGTAATGAAGAGGCCTATTGTATCATGTATACAATAGAAAACTGAAAAACAAAGATGTACCCGATGATGTAGCTGTTTATTAGACAGCAGTTTATGAGCCAATTGATTTGTTTGAAAAGCACAGCGGTGTTAACATTTGTGACCACTAATAAGCATTTGGAAGGTTGCATCAATGTTATGGCTAAACTACCTCAAACTCTGACAAAGTAGCAAACTTCTGCACTGATCACAGGCCTGTGGTCCAACAGTCTGGACTGGATGTCACCAACATCTGCAGAATCAACAAGCAAATACACTTTACACATAAAAAAAAAAGAAAACAGCAAAATTACACGTATTTCAATGTGTGGGATCTTGAAAACACATCACATAAAAAGGAGTTAGGCATTAGCAAATCTTTCTGCTTCATTAGCCTAATTACTAATTACTAAAGTATGGTGCGGTCTTGAAAAGGAAATGACATAAACATAAATTGAAGGACTATAGCTCACCTTTAGCAATCTTCTCCATCATTAGAAAGTCTCCTGGATGTTGCTTTGGAAATTAAACCCTGATATGTGTCTCTGTAGAGAAGCTACTAGCTAAACAAACTGCTAATAGCACTACCAACAAGAGTGACTGATGGCTCTCCTTTAAATTATGCACCATCACTGTCTGTGGTTATCAGCCAGAAATATTTTCTTACAGCTAAATTTGTCTTATAAGTGAAGTAAAGTTGTGCCGCTTTTCTTTCAGCCTGCTGACCTGCAGGGAGCAGCAACAAGAGAGATGGAGTGTCAGCGCTGTGTCACTATATTAGCCATTCTCCTAAAATGGACTTTAAAGTTTACACACAATATAATGGAAATGTAAAGGTCATAAAAAAATCAGTAAAACTGTTTAAGGTACACTGTTATTATACTGCATTTCAGCAGGGAAGTAATGTGACAGTATGAGTTTTTAAAAGCAACACCATGCTTAACTAAAGAGCAACACTGACATCTACTGTCATAAAGAAAGCACTCATACAATAAAATCACTTGACAGCATTGGTGCTTAAGGTTTTAACAGACAATTACACTGTCTTTTAGATACATACAGTTATATTTTTATACTGGTTGATTTGGAAAGCTTTCTTTCTCACTTAAGGAAAATTAAAATTTCAATACTGTATTTCGTTTTTACTTGAGTTGTCATTGTTGACAATGAGATTTGTTGATTTAAAAATGTGTAATAAACCAAAAGTAGAAGAAACATTCCAGGGTGTACCTTTTACAATACTGTATTTTGTATTGGGGGAAAAAAAGCTTTGTAGAAAAATAAATAAAGTTAGAAGATGTTAAAACCAATAATAATTCTAATAAAATTCACACAGATTTTGGTTAATTTTAATATTATTATTCATTAATGTTGCTATGTATAGCTTTTAAAATTATTTTTTGTTATATTTATCACTTATATTGAAGTATTTATACTAACAATTTATTCAATTGGATAGTGCCATTTTTGACCTGCCATATTGTGGGTGATTATAGGCCTAGCTGAAAAAGGACCAAATATGGACAGGAGCTCAATGCAAAGGTGTAAAAATCCACCTTTTATTTGTTTTAGTTTGCCTGTACATTAGGTAGGTAAGGTAAGGTAATTTTATTTATATAGCACATTACCAGACTTGAAGAAATTGAAGAAATCACCACATAGTTTAAAGTTTAAGATATCTCCCTTAATACAAGACTGGACTCAAACATGTAAAGGTAAAGATAAAGTAGTGAGCTACTCTATTGGTCAAAGGACTGATGTTTTAGAAATGAAGTTCATATAGTCTGATTGTTGCTTTCAACTTCGGAGCAACACTGACACCTAGCGTCAGACATGCAGAATTGACACACAACATTACTTGCACAAATTCACACATAAAAAACAAACAATTAAAATTTTAAAGAGTTGAAGACTTAACATATTTTTTAATAAGAATTGGTCATATTCATACACATGAATATGACCAAGTGTGGACCCGGATGCAACAACTTGGTTCGGTCCGTCACCCGGAAGCAGTAGAATTGTTTACAATTTGAGTCAGCTGACTTCCTTTCACCTGACTGACAGACCCTAAAAGCTTGTAAAATGTTCCTGCAGCTATTTATGATACACAAAGGGGTTCCGTTAGTTACTTGTAGTCTGTATTGAGATGCTGTGTTCTTCACTGAAATCCTTAAATCAGCACAAGATCTAGTTTAGAGGCTGCTATATTAGCAGTTTGTTTAGCTAGTAGCTTCTCTACAGAGACAAATATCAGGGTTTAATTTCCAGAGCAACATTCAGGAGACTTTCTAATGATGGAGAAGATTGCTAAAGGTGAGTTATAGTCCTTCAATTTATGTTTATGCCATTTCCTTTTCAAGACCGCGTCATATTTTAGTAGTTAGGCTAATAAAGCAGAAATATTTGCTAATGCCTAACTCCTTTTTATGTGATGTGTTTTCAAGATCCCACACATTGAAATACGTGTAATTTTGCTGTTTTCTTTTTTTTTTATGTGTAAAGTGTATTTGCTTGTTGATTCTGCAGATGTTGGTGACATCCAGTCCAGACTGTTGGACCACAGGCCTGTGATCAGTGCAGAAGTTCGCTACTTTGTCAGAGAGTTTGAGGTAGTTTAACCATAACAAATGCTTATTAGTGGTCACAAATGTTAACACCGCTGTGCTATTCAAACAAATTAATTGGCTCATACGCTGCTGTCTATACATCAAATTAAACAAAATGCATATTGGGTTTTTCCCCGCGGCTCTTTAGGAGAAGCGAGGCCTGAGGGAGACTCGGCTTTTGGAGAACCTGAATAAAACGGTGCAGGAGACAAACGAGCAAATGGTGCCCGCTAATTTACAGGAAATGAACCAGAAACTATCTGACATCAGTAAGCGCTGTAAGTAACTTCCGCATTATCATTTATAACTTGTTCTAATCACAGTGGATCTTTTGCATCATGATTGTGAGCTGATCTCTCGTTGTCTCTTTTCCCCCTCAGTGGAGGCTGCTAATCATATGGCAGAGAGAGTCCAGCAGAGGGAGCTAGAGACCCAACAGGTAAAGACGAAGGATAACCACAACTTTGCGTTGGATTGAGACGGTCTGACCTTACTGTTTAGTTCAGTTTTAAAGTCAAGACATGATTTTCTTGAAGTATTTACCAAAGTTTTATCATCGTGATCTTCCAGAGCACCCAGCTGCAGGCGAACATGGAGAAGTTGAAAGAGGACTGGGCGGAGTTTCTGAAGGAGCAGCAGAGACTAAAGGAAGAGGTGGATGAGGAGCACGCTAAGGCTGTTGGAGAAATCAGCACTCGCTTTAGTGAAAAGAAGAAGGACTTGGCACAGTTTTCTCTCTAATCACTTTTCTATTGTATCAACACTTTGTTTAACAAATGGCAAACAGTTCAGCAAACCTGTTGTACTTAAAGCCGGCAGAAAGACAAGAGCTGGTGTTAATGAGCAGATGATCATATTTGAACTGGGATATAGATTTCAGCAATATGTGAAATATGTCACTCTCTGTAAGACTTCTGATGACAGGTTGAGCTCAGGTTGACAGGAAGCCTAAATTTAGACCCTACTGAGCAAATTCTAAATAATGTTACACGATTACGGTTAAAAGGCTATGTAGAGCTAAACTATTTGTAGATATTTTCCCCCAATGCTGAATTTAATTGGACCTGCTGTGTGAGAGAACAGTCCTCAATAAAAAAAAAATTATTTAATTGTAAAATGTATTGTATTCTCCATGTCAAAAAGTAAATTTTGTGTTGCTGTGTTTAGTGTTAAGATACATCTATAATGTCACCATTTGCAGCGTAATGCATTTGACTTGATATACTGTTTCATTATGACGTTAATTAAAGAAATGCATAGAATTTGAAATAAATTGTTTTATTAAAATCAGATAAAGTCAAAAGCTAAAACATGGGAACAAAATCAAAATATCAAGAAAATGTATGCAGTCATTCTTGAAACCTGTTCACACATTTAATTTCTGTGGTGAGGATTAAAGAGAAACAGAAGCTGAAGCAGACAGATTACAGACTTAAAACAATTATAAAATAGCATCTGGCTTTTTGTCTGAAATCCACAAAACAAGCAGTTTAATGGATTTCTTCATCTGGCTTTAGAAAAACTGAATATTATTTAAAAATCCACTGAGAGAAAAAGCTCAACTTTTAGAGACACATTCTGTGGTAAAACAAGAGTTATCCATTTTTTAACATGTTACTTTGATTAAAAGGGCTTTAGTCTTGTAGTTTTTATGTTAAAGAATGGAACATTTCCACTATTATCTAACATGGTGTGAAATGCAAAGAACTTAGCAGGTTATATAATGACAAGAAGCCTAAAATAGGACCATGATCATTATACAAGGGGGAAAAAAAAACAAGTGAAATGGAGCATCAAGAGGTTTGTCTTTTAAATTGAGACATTTTATCAAAAAAAAAAATTATGGACATGTATACAAATGTAGATATGTATTTTTTGATCCAACAACATGAGTTAGTTTCTCTTCACTTGAGCGTAGAGATCCTCTGAACGATCAGCAGACACTTTGACCGGAGCATACACCGTCTCCTGCTCTTGCACTGAGACGGCGGAGGCTTCACGTCTCCTCTGGAGGAAGTTCACTTCACCATAGTGGATTTCTTCATCTGGCTTTTTGTCTGGTATTTGAACTTCCGTCTCCGTTTGAGTCTGTGGAAAAATGACATACATGTTTCACACAGATGCAACCACAAACATAACAAATGCAACTCGCTACAGTGCTGCACATAAAAGGTGAACATTTACTCACCTGAGTCTGTTGTGGAGTTGGATGTTTGAACTTAAACCACCTGGAAGACATTAGAGATCTGTGAGCATGATTATCATATATTTCAGGAGACAATGAAAAGACACAAAATGATTTGAAGCAAATATTAGAGGATTAATGGATATATAAAATCACAAAAAGAAAGAAATGTCTGGGCAACTATTGCTTCTTTTACAGAGAACAAGTTTCAGTTGTACACAAAAAAAGGATAAAAATAAACAAAGAAAAAATTTTACCTGTCTACACTGCCATGTAAAAAAAACAACAAAACATTTTTTTTCTGTACCATCCAGTTTGCTCGTATTAACTTATTTGCTATAAAGGAAGAGTCACCTGATGCAGAAACAAACTTGAATTTTGCAAAGACTTCAGGATTGATTGCATTATTTCGATGTCTGGTATTGTCTCAAGAATGTGGGGTTTGAGTGAAAGATTTGATTTTGTCTGGGGGGCATAAAACATATTAAATAGGCATTTGCTAAGACGTCAGAGGACACAGATCATCCGACGTCACATGAGCATTAATAAATCTGTTAATGACACTCACCAAACTAAGATCAGCAGCCAGATGAGCACAATGGCAACAATCACTGCGAGAAGTACGATCAAAAACGGAAAACTTCCTGTTCATTGAAAAAAGAAACAAAGTTTAAACTAATGTGCATTTTAAAAGGAAAAAAAATTATCCTTAGAGCACATCAGAAGAAATGTAATAAATGTTTCCAGATTGGTACAAAAACAAAACACACACACAAAACATCAATACTGACATGGACATCATCAACATAGTCTTACAGTTCTGAATATCAGTTAGTAATTACCTTCAATGCTAATTTGGACCGATGATGATTTCTGATGACCCAGATGATTTGTAGCCTCACAGTAATACTCTCCTCCCTCAGTAACATTGAAGATGAAAACCGGCCCCACAGACACATTAGTGGCTACATGTTTGCTGTTCCTGAACCAGGTGAAGCTGGGTGGAGGTTTGGCTCTGCTGGAGCAGTTCAGCTTCACCCAGCTACCTGCTGACAACAAACCTGATGGACTGATGGATGCTGAGGTGTTTCTAGGAGCATCTGAGGAAAATGAGACACATGAACTTTATTGATCAGAAACAGCTGAACCATGACCTGCTGACAGGATCACTTACATGAAACACTGAGAGTCACTTCTGTCTCTGCTGTCTTGTTTCCTCCAATCACAGGATATCTGGCAGAACAGCTGATGTTGTATCCATCATGTGTGTCTGACAGAGTGATGGTCTCCTGGATTTTAGTTGTATAGGTTCCATCTGTGTTTTTCTCTGTTTGTCTGAGAGAGTCTTGTTGGAGATTCCAGGTGAGTTCAGGAGGTGAGTGTGGACAGGGAGTGAAAGCTGAGCAGGTTACAGTGACAGACTGACGCTCCTTCAGGTCA
>CAEGAE010043325.1:0-80485 GCA_903067095.1 Girardinus metallicus
AGATAGATAGATAGATAGATAGATAGATAGATAGATAGATAGATAGATAGATAGATAGATAGATAGATAGATAGATGCTGACCAACAGTTGAAACTAATACTTATATGCACTGAATAAAAAGACATAAACACATTTTTTCCCTCACTGTTTAAAGTTAAATCAGACCAAATTTTTCTTGTTTTGGGTCAGATAGAATTACTCCAATTATTTCTACTTGCTGACAGAAAACCTGAAGAAACTGCTGATGTACTGGGATGTTCACACAAAATCATCTACTGGGTTTTCAGACAATGGTGCAAAAAAAAGAAGCAGCAAATCAGGATTTGAGGTGTGGTGAAAATGCATTGTTGATGATGTCAGGGGTCAAATGAAGCCAGAGTGGATTGAAATGACAGCTCTGCAACAGTAGCTTGAATATTCACTCATAGTCAGAGTATAAGGAACACCATATGTGAATGCATAACATGTAGATGGGCAACAGCAGCAGAAAGCCACACCAGGTGCCACTCTGTCAGCAAAGAAGCAACTGATGCTACAATTCACAGAGGACCACCAAAGTTGGACAACAACAGTTTGTTTAATGAGTCTTCATTTCAGCTGTCACAATCAAATGGTGTGGTCAAAACTTGGAGGTAATAACATGAAAGCATGGCTCATCCATTCCTGTATCAACGCCATATGCTGCTGGTGGTGGTATGTTGAGGGTGGTGTTTTCTTGGCAGGCCTGTTGGTACCAACTGAACATTGCTTACATACCACCACAGAGCAGTGTTCCCCAACCTCAAGGCATACTGCCCTGCATGTTTTAGATGCCTCCCTGCTTTACCACATGTGATTCAGATGATTGCAGTTCAGATGAACGTCTGTTAACAGCCATCAATTGAATCAGGTTTGCTGAAGCAGGGAAACACCTAAAACATGCAGGGCAGTGTGCATCATAGACCAGCTGGGAAACGCTGGCCTGGATTATTGTTGCTGACCATGTTCTTCTCTTTATAATCACAGCATATCCATCCACAGTGTGATGTACCACCTCCTCAGTCACTTCAGTCTGGTTTCTGGAACATGACAACGATGCACTTCACAGTCACCTAATCTCAATTCAAAGGCAGTAAATCAAGAAAGTTCTGAAGGCAAAATGAGGTGAAACCTGCTTCTAACAACATGTTCTCAATAAAGTGAGTGCTTATCTTAACTGTACCTTTATTATTTTGTTTACTCAAGATTACAAGACAATTAGTGTGCGTGTAAACCTGACTCCATGCTCACACAAGGGCATGCATTTAAAGGATGGAATCAGGTTTATCACACGCACTCCAGTCATATCGTGATCTGAAGAAAACCATTGGGAAAAAGTAGATGCAGAAAACGTTCACTCTCTGATTCGGTAATTTTGAGGGGTTTTTTTTGTTAATACCTTTGGCGTTTCTAATCACTTTTTCCGGTCGTCTTTAGTGAAGTTTACACTTTTTGACACGCCTCAAAAGTTACTCCTGCCTTCTCACCTTTCAGCATTTGCAGAGATTGCGTCATTGACCTGCTGAGCCACCCTTTGACACATTAGTTTGGTGATGTGTTTTGTTAACTTTATAGCTGACACATGCGGTGTCAGCTTTGACAAAGAGAACAGGGGTTGCCCAACTGCTGCATAGCTTTACAAGTGTAAAACAGCTGCTGGAACCAACTGTAGTTGGGCATTCTTGGGCAGGTCCATTGATGGAAGAGCTTTGCAATGTTTTGCGGCAGAGAAAAACACAGCCTTGGTTTGGAAATGGCTCATTTGATTGCCCTTTTTCTTTACCACTGTGCATAAAACCCCTAAGTGTGCTGTTATTGTGAACAGTAAAACCAACAGCATGGAAAATAAAACAGTACATTAGAGGAATGGGTAAGAAGTGCTTCTTGATTTTTGACTAGAAAAACCAATAAGTTATGGTTTGTTTATCCGTTGTTTGTCCCATTATTTCCATATGCCTTCTTAGATCCTACAGAGCAAACCTTATTGAAAAGAGGACTATGTTTTACATTTCTGTAGATTTTACTCAAAAAGCAAGTATCCTCTGCTATTCTGCAGAGCTCTGCTGCAGAATACAGAGATTTTCTCTGGATTTGGATTGACTTCCGCTTTAGCTGGATTAGGCAGTCCAAGATGATGTCATAGAGCATGATCTAACTCTGTGGCCAGATGACTGAATCATGCGTTTTCCTTTAATATGGGGGTTATTAAATGAACAGAACTTCTCTATGTGAGTTTTAAAAGAAGACTATTGGTATGTGCCTGGGGTTATTTTCTCGCTTATGGTTCATTTGAATTGCTCAGAATTAGGAGTAAAATTAGTACTTTGCAACAGCTTTTATTGGATAGGGTCTGTTTTCAATTATCCATTAAGCACCAAAATGTACTTGAAAGAAATGTGAAGAGGCAAAGCAAGAAAGCAGGTCATCGAACAAAACATACAATCCTAAATAAATGAAGAATTTAAATAACTATCATTTCATTCTGGGTGCTAAGCAAGCATAAATCCTTTGGTTGCATTTAACTTTGGTGGAATTGACTGAAACTATTCTGAGTGCTTTGTTCTTTATTTCCCAACTTCTTGTTCGGCGAAGACTAGGTAACATGCAATGAAACTTGAAATCAATGAAGAATTACTTGCAGTTATAAATGGCTTATAACTGACTTATAAAAATAATTATTTTAACTTAATATTGTGAGTAAAATAACAGAGAAATTTGGCTCTTTAACTAGGTAAGGACAGTTTTTTTCTTGCATATTGTGAAATAATTATTTGATTTAAATTCCAGCATTAAGTTAAAACTCACAACTCAAGATTAATGAACTTAAAAAATAATACTTAGACAACTTGTCTCATGTTATTAAATCAACTTCATGAACTTTAATTTCTGAGTTAAAACCAAAAAAAATTCTTGTTGCATTTTCAAGGCAGCAGATGGACTTTCATTTTCAAGTTGAAATGTTTTACAGTGCAACAGAGATGGACAACTGGCAACAAAACATATTTTCATCTGAATCACTTTAATTACTCAGCTTGCTTTCTACTTTTGTACTTTGTGAATCACTCCACCCACCATATCTCTCATACATTTGGTCTTTCTAACAACTGATGCTGGCTCAGTGAAACATAACCCACAGAGAAGGCAACGCCAGCTGTGATCCTCGGTTCTAGCAGGCATCTCTCCGCTATGTTATCATGAACACCACCAGAAGTCACTTGAATATGATCCTGTTTTTTGACACGCTTCATGTTTGAACAGGCATCTCTCTAAAAGAGTAAAATATATATATGAATTATGTCAAAAAAGACATTCATCATGTGTTATTGTATATATACATTATAAAATTTCAATGATATTTATTGTTAAAATTTTGCCACAGTGTGATTCTGTTAGCGTGCTAGCTGGTTTTTAGCACCAATATGCCATGTAAAGCTCACAGTTGTGTCAGCAATGAGCTCATTCATTCCACTAACAGGGGGTGACATGAGCAAGCGAACGATATTACAGAACTTTCAGGTAGGTCCAGCTTATTGCGTTCAGGCCTTCAGGCCACCTAGTATGTCAGAGCAGCAGGGTTCTGATTGGCCAGTCCCGTATTGAATCCAGATTCTTTGAGGTGAAACATGATGATGTCTCCTTTTTAAGATAAAATTGGTAAACTGAGTAGTTTTTAGGATGGTTGGGAAACATCTGTGAAAGGTTTCCAAGTCATGTGTTGGTATTTTTGTACTTACTTTCAATTAGAAAATGACAGAAAAGTATTAGATAAACATTAAAGCACAATAGCGGTGTTTAAAATGACTCACTTTACTTTGCCTTGCCCATATTTTTCCATCTTCCCACAGCAGTCTGATTTTTCTCCTGTTTTTCATGTTAAGTTTTGACATGCATCCTGATTACAGAGCTAATCCATCAACAGTCTGAGCGTGTAAATGTTTAGAAATAAATACGAAGGTTTATTCCTCTTTTTGACTCATTTTCTCTACACTGAGAGTGTTTAATAAAACTGCACATTTGGTCAGCCTCACCTGTTCTAGAAGACAAGCACAGGGGCAGCAGCGCATGATTAAAGTTTTTGTATATTATTAATACATTTTTCTCCAGGATAAACTGTATTCCATTAAAGCCGTTAAGGCTCTTGCTGCTACAATGACATCAGCGATTAAATATTAAGCTTCCTTTTTAAAGTGCTGGATATATTAGAAAAAAAGTTTTTTTTTTTTTTAAGTGTTCAGCTTTTGATGTGGGAAAATTGTGTCCTGTCCTTTGAAAATATGATGTCACATAATGGAGTAGCTTCATCTCATTATTCAGCCTGACTGCCACCTGGGTTAGTTCAAATTACACAGAAAACTACAATAAAACCATGCATGACTCACAGTTGCCCTAAGCACCTCACCTCTTAGTGGCAAAAAGAGAAACGTGTCTATACTTTAACATTTACATTTACATTTTCAGTAATAATTTGTTTTCCTGTGAAAAACATACAACACTACTGAAATGAAAGAGAACGTTTTGTAATTATATGCAATGAAACCACTGAAATCAAGAAACGGCCGTTTTGACTTTGAAGAGTTGGAGATAAAGGTGTGGCTTGATGACTAACTAGAAGACAGACAGAAAACCCTGGAGCATGGCTAAACAGAAACAAACATTCCAATTTTCTATTTCCTTTTAGAGAACAACAATGTCCATAAATTCAAATCTTTTGTTAGTCATCTCTCTCATTATAAATATGAAGTATTTAGAAAAAGTTCAGTCTCAGTTTAAAGAGGCACTATTTTTAAGTTTTATATCATGTTATAATGTTATTCACTCATCAAGCACATACTTGGAGTGTTCAGGAGTGTTTTCTAGATCATTTCATGCATGTTTGAGAAATAATTTAATCTGCTGTGGCAGCAATTCATCTGTGCAAACGACCTTCCTGATAATCATGAATCAAGAATTTTCTGATACCTGTTACTGTTTTGTCATGAATTGTGTCTGGTCCAGTATAAAAAATCTGGTTATTGTTGAGTTTTAAATCAGAATAACCTCTCCAACTCATTTAAAAAAATGTATCTAATTTTGCTTAATAGTATTCTCATTGACTGTAAAAATTGACGTCTGTTGTAAAACAGCTATGAGAATGCTAATCTGCTGAATGGATGCACCAAAAGATGCTCAAGAAACTGGAAAAACTGAAAAATTGTCAAAAAGCTGGCAAAATTACAGAAAATAGAGGCCTTTTTCCCACTGTTAAGCATGGTGGAAGGTCTGTGATACTGTGGACTTGTTTCTCTTCCAAAAGGCCTTGTGAATCAAGTTATTGTATTTCAAAATTAACTCATTTAAATGTCAATGTCTGTTTATGTAACATTTTTAAACACAGCACAAAAACAATAACACAATAGAATAAGTTGATAAAAAGAAAAAGAGAAAAATAATACAAAAATATGATAAAATAAGAGTAATAACAACTAGTAAGTAAAATAAAATAAAATAAAACACCACAACTAAAGAGTTAGAGTACACGTCAAGAGATTTTAAATAAAAACTTGGTGAATATTAATAGAACAAAGTAAATGTGTCGTCATTGGGTCTTTCAATTGAATTACGCTCCAAATCATAAAACTAAATCAAGCAAATCCAAGACTTTCACACATCTTTACCAGTAATTGTGACTGGCACTGTTTAACTTCTCCAAAACTCCCACTACCTCCTCTGGCCGACACATTTTTCTAATGTCACGGCAATTTTACAATAAAACAAGAAGCCTATTTCTGAAGGCCATAGCCAGACAAAGACTTTCTTGTTTTAAAATTATGTCTGACTTCTGCCTTGATGGTTTTACATACTTACTAACACAGGTTCCAGCCAGTTTAATCGTTATTCGATACAGCTGCCAAAGTCAGAGGATAAATAGAGCAAACATTATGGAGGAATGCAGCAAGATTAGGCCTGAGATCATGGTGTTATGGATAAAGACTACTGTTACCTTTTAATAAAACTTTTGCCAAAGGGGACCAATAAATATGACCCATTTCGGAGCATATTTAGGATATAAGTATAGGTCCTTTACAGCAAAATTAAACCAGCTTAGCAGCAACAAAAAATATTAGTCAAGCTTCATTTCTAAGTTGTGTAGTCCTCTTATTTTGTACTAAAAACCTGGCACTGACTTAAACAATAAGCGGTGAAAATGGCCTTTTATTGCACATGATGTCATCCAACAGTTCAACTTGAGTGGGTGTTTCAAGTCGGTGATGAGGGCGGACCTGTTCGAAGCAAATGTGTGGAGCAGAACTCCCAGGATAAAGCGCTGCAGGTGTGTGTGAGCATCAGATGACAGGCATGCAGTCTCATTAGGTCATAAATGGCCTCAGGTAAGTTTCAAATCATCTCTGAATTACATCAGCGACTGGAGTGTTTGGAACTTCATCTGACAGCTTTCACCGAGAAGAGGATTTGCACAATGTGGACATTGTGTGATTAAATGCTGAGAGGTGGTCTTTCGTAATGCGTTTATATTACTTGTCCATAAAATGCAGATGTTGGACAGTTTAATTACACTCAAATCATTTCAATTTCTTTAATTATTTACTTAGGCAGCCTATCTGAGATGAGCTATTCTGAAAATGTGGTTTTCACATATTAAACAGAAGGAAATGTATGAGCTACATCAAGTTAATATCGTAATCATTCACAATTTTTTTAATAAAAATCTGACAACCATGGTGAGCAGTTGTATTAATCCTCCTTTCTTCTAACAACTCTAAATAAAATCTATTGCAACCACTTGCTTTCAGAAGTCACCTAATTAGTAATTAGAGTTCACCTGTGTGTAATTTAATCTCAGTATAAATCCAGCTGTTCCATGAAGGCCTTTGTTAGAGAACATTAGTGACCAAACAATTTTATGAGGACCAGACACAAACACTGCAAATTACCCTGAACACACCATCTTCAACGTGAAACCTTGACATACTACATCTAGTAGTTATCCTGCATAGAAATTTCAGTTTAGAAGTGCAAAAACAGTAGGCTTACCCTAATAGAGTTGCAGGTAAAGGAGGTTCTGCAAAAAAATAAAAATACATACACAGACAGGCTAATAACAATAGCTTGCCACACTATTTTAGATTTTCTTTGTAAAAATCATATTGTTTTCCTCATATTTTATAATCATACACTACTCTGATTTAGTCTATCAGCTAAAATCTCAACAAAATGAAGAGCCCACTGCACTGAACCCCATTGAAAACCTCTTGGTTATTCAACCAAATATAGATTTCTGAACTCTTCCTAAAACATTAGTAATGTTGTTTCTAAATGAATATGAACTGTTTTTTTTGTTGTTGTTTTTCTTTTTCATTATTTGAGGTCTGAAAGTACTGCATATTTTTCATCATTTTCTGCAAACAAATATTGCATTTTTGCTGTAGATTGTCGGTAGGTCATAAAATAAAAGAACAATGTTTATTTAACTCAAACATATACGTATAAAGATTAAAATCTGAGAAACTGATCATTTAAAGTGGTCTCTTATTATTTTTCCAGAGCTGCACATTTAGGTTTGTGGTTCCACCATGAAAAGGTTTAAAACATTTTGTAATACTGTTTCTTAGCGACACGTATTTCCTTGCAATACAAACTTTATGGAGAGAACAATGATCTCTAATGCGTATTGTTTTCTCCTCATACTGGAATAAAGCACAGGCAGGTTTAAACCTGCTTTCTCTGCTTTGTAGCTCAAACAGCCGATGCATTACCTCATTTTGTCTTTGACCTTAGGCTTCTAACGAGTTAAAAATAATGCTAATCGTTTGTTTTTTGTGTGTTTAACGACGGATTCAGTGTGGGCCTGACATGGCATGCATCGTTGTATTTTAGGATTCTATCAGCCATTCGCAGAGCTTCATTTTTCTTTTTGTACTGATAGTGATCCGAAGCAAAATCCCAACCTTATCTGTACTGAAACTTGACCAAGAGGCCGATCATGCCTTTGTGATGACATAAAGCGAGTGGAAAAGTACAGACCCCCCTATTTCTGCCATACATATTCTCTCCTCCACCGCAGCTATCATCCTCCTTTTATGCGGGTAGCCTCGGTGACATCACCCCTCCAAAAAGTCTTCCAAGTCGTATTTACTCTCTCTGAAAAGAGGAGGGTATCTAACAAAGCAATCACTGACTTGGGTTTGTGGTGAGGGAGCATCGGGGTTTCATTATCATCTTGGGAGGCTATGGTATCTGCAGGCTTTGACAGCCTGTCCTCTAAGGTGCTCGTGTTTGACATGCAGACAGATCCAGGCTGAGGTTTAAATGTTGGGCTGTGGATGTGGGGAAAGCAGCGTCAGTGTGTGGAGGAAGAGGAGGAGGACTGCAGGGTAAACAGCATAAGGAAGGTGTTACAGTAGCGTAATCCAACTGAGCTGGCAGAGAGGGAGCACCTGGTTCAAATCTAATCACACAGTCACTCTGAAAAAACAAATTTGCATCCTTTTAAAATGTTTAGATAGTAAATAAGAAAACAAAATCAAGGTAATTTAATTTTATTGCCATAACTATTTTTCAAACTAACTCCAGAAATGGGGCTGCAGTTGTTCTCTCTGGGCCCTCAAGTGATGTACTGATCCACTATTTTCACTTCTGACACAGATACTGATATCTGAGGTTTAGTATCGGCCGATCAAGTATCAGCAATATTTTTTTTCTCATCATTACATTCGAAACTATGCTCTTTTCTTTTTTTGTTTAAATCATTTTCACAAACAATGACCTCCCATAGAAGTAAATGTATCAATCCACTTTTTGTAAATGTTTTATGTTTTTCTTAGTTATAAAACCTAAAAGGAGAAATGAAATGGTGGTTCTTTAACCATAATCACAATTTCCTGCAATAGATATTTATTAAAAGTTCTCTTTTCACAAAAGGTTATGTAATATTTGAAGCTGTAAAAGAGTTTTATGTAGCTGGACCGAAAGTAAAATTGACTCTGGTTTGAAAGGATGTTGGGTATATCTGTGCATATCTCTGTCTGCTTGTCCAACTATTTATTTTTAAAAGATAAAATACTATTTTAAGAATTGTTAATTAACTTAACCTGCTACTATTTTAGAATAAAAGTAACTCTTAGTGAGATTATTCAAATTTAGTTTCAAAGTATCAAAAAACTTATTTCAGTTTTAAAGTTAAGTAAATAAATGAATAAATGTTTCTCAATATCCATTCAGCAAAGCCAAAATGTGTGAGAAATGTCAGAAAGACAACCAAATGTCTTCCAACTAAAAATCAGAGAAAAGGAGCATGTTTCACCAATCTTTTAAAATAAACTAAGATTTGTTAAAAGAAAATATGTAGGTTTTCGACCAACTTTTACACATCTTGAAAGTTTGTAACTGGGAGAAACAGAGAATTGCTTTATCTCCATTTCAGGCCTGAGTGAGTGAGATGTGGGAAGATGCACAAACTTTCTGCAACAAAAAAGTTTCAGAGTTTTTATAACACCATCTGAAAGTTCATTCTTGTTGGTATATGCAGGATAAGTTTGTTCTGATGTATGTGGAAACTGTTGCAAGGAACTATTTGCAATTTTATGATTAAAAAGAAATCAGTGAATCTAAATGTGCCAAATTAAACCAATTTCAAATTGAATCATTGCTCCCTTTTGTTTCTGGAGAACGTCTGTGACTTCATTGGGTACTCTGCGTCCTATTCTTGATAAAATGCTTGCACTTAAGTTCTGTTTTTTTTTTCTGATATGTCCACTACTTATGATTGATATGACTAATTTAACAAATGACGTTAAGATCAAACTCTCCCTGTACTGTTTTTCCACTAATCCCAAATTGGATTACATAAGTGACCAGATGACTGACCAGAAGAGAAAAACGCTGTTCCTCTGAGTCTGCTTTGTTCAGGAGGTAAAAAGCAGTTAATGAGTCAGGTTTTAGACACAACTTAACTAATATCTTTGAGAATATTGATGTAGTAAGACTACACTATAAAAAAGGTGAATCATGGATTAGGGAGTCTGAGGTGAACTCATGGAGCCGCTCTGCGGTCGTGTTTTGGCGTCGTATGACAACCGACTGGTGAGGGAATGGACATGCAGATTCTTACTGTTGTAATCTGGATGTGGAAACATTATTATAATGTCAGCATATTGTACATTTAGGCTGGCCATAAGCTTACCCTAAACTCATCTCCATGTTGCTGCAACTTTCACTGATGTTCTTTTAGACGTAATACAACCTCAAAATGAAACTGAAGCAATTTGCAAAAAGTGAGACTTCTAAGTCTGCAAAACAAAGTTAGCTTACACCATTAAAACACGTCGCACTTCTGAGGCAGACCTTTAATTCTTATTTTCGGTGCACAGCAAATGTTGCGTGGTCAAGGCAGGAAGAGTTAATCTAACAGTGTACACAATTAGCATTTCACCGAAATAGAGGTAATCACACACTGCGTAACCACTGAACACATAAACTGCTTTCGTAAAGAGTCGCTTGCCTACCAACGCAAGAAAATGCCATTTTAAAGTTCGCCAAACCTCATGAACTCCACCCATTCTCTGTGAGTAACTTCCCAGGGTGTGCAGAGTGTTTCTCTGATTTCAAGCTGCAGCACATAAAACTCTTCTTTAGATGACTTCATCGTGAAACCAGAGCTCATTTAAAAGCGTTGTTAACCATGATGACTGTGACTGTCGAATGGAGTCCTGCTGAGAAAGTGCTGTCTCACTGCTGGCTGATTGTACTTCCTAACAAAACACCACATGAACACAGAGGAGATCAGAAAAAAAAAAGGGAATGAATGTTTCGATATTCTATGATTTCACTACATAACAGAGACTCAAAACAGTATTCACATCCCTTGAGCTTTTGGTCACAATGCAACCATAAATCTTCATGTAATATCATATGATTCGACATGATACACCAAGACAAAGAAGAAAGAAAATGATTCATGGTTTGGAATCGACCCCCTTTACTTTGATGCCCCTTAAATGGAATCGATTACAAACATTTGCCTTGTTATTTGTAAATAAGGCCTCAAGAGTTTTTCAGAAGCCAAAATCTCAAAACAGACACGTCAGTGAAAAAGTTGTGGAGATTTGGGTTGTAAAACAATACCTCAATCTTTGAGCACAGAGCACTGTTCATCCATCATCTGGAAATATAAAGAGAATGACAAGGAGAGCATTAATCAAAGATTCAACCAAGTAACTCTGAAGGAGCAGCAGAGATCCAAGCCTTAGGAGAATCTATTTGTTGTACGCTGTGTCATATTTAATATATACAGCATTTTTATATATATCAAAGGTAACATCGTTACTTTATTATGCTATAAAATGCTTGAAAAATACATAATACTTCCCCTTTAACATCACTTTGTGTTGGTCTATGACCCAAAATCCCAATAAAATACATTGAAGTTTGAGGTATTATGATTTTTTCAAGGAATTGCAAGTGTTGTTGGAAAAAGGGAATACAATAACTGCTTGTACTGCTGCGAGAGTCTTCAAGGCAGGTGCCGAGGTCAAGTCAGAGGGCAGCACTGTGAAGAGTGAGAGCTCCATTTAAGGGAAGAGGCAGATTTCCCCCTCTGCTCTCTGCAAATATTTTCTCTGCTGTTTGCCCTCTTAATCCCCCTCCAACCCTCTGATACTGTCAGGAGCAAACCACCTCTGTTATTTCAATCAGTCAGCCCAACATTTGCTCTCCAAAACCCCAGCGACCGTAAAGGAGTGGCGGGTTCATCATCTGCTCGGCTGCTCCACCAGAAAACACTCCACACTTGTGGTGCCAAAGCTGCTCTGCTCCGTTCAGCTGTGACCTGTGAGACAACTGCTCCTTTCTGACGGGGGAAGGAGTGGAGTCTGGGGTTGAGTCTGTCACTCCTGGACTGACTGAGCTGCCATGAGCCTCTGAAGCTCGTCCTCCTCTTTGGTGTCTTTTCTTGCGCACAAGCAGCACAACACCTTGGGGCAAAGCTTGTTCATCAAAGCGTAGGTAAGGGAGAGGCAGCGTGGGAGTGTGTGCGGGTGATTTGGTTGAGGACGTTACCTCATGGAGGATAAGCGGAGATTGAAGAGGTCTAACAGAGGTAACAGCCCTTGACTCCATTGCTCTCTGCCGCTTATCGGAGCAGCTTTTCTGCTCGGGTTCAGAGGGAAGTTTTGACAGCCAGGCTTTACAGCTCCCTGATCTGTCACTCCTGACAGAGAGAGAAAGAGAGAGAGAGAAGGAGAGGCAGAGTGACGAAGTGGTGACTTCATCCCTTCTCCTAACAAGCCCTTCTCTCTCCCCCTCCTTTTCCGAGCTTCCCTTTTCTCTTTTTTTTCCCTCCCAATACTTCAGTGCAGCACGCTCAGGCAGCATGCCAGTGTTCATCTTGCTGCGCTCCCTGGTTATCAGGCTCCTCAGCAGCAGACTGGCAGGCTCTCTGGCTCAGTTCCTCAGGAGAAGCCTCTCGACAGGCGCTGCCCACCTTGGCACGGCGTTGAGGCACATCTGGGACCGCGTTCGATCCCAGGAGTCAAAGGAAGCCGTCCTGGGCTGTGTCCTGTGCATTCTCAACATGCACAAGAAGGTGGAGAACTGATCTCACTCTCTCTTCACTTTCTGAGCAAGAGACTGGATAGCTGTTTAGTGGACATAAGTGAGTTTTATATAATTTTTTACCAGGATGTCTGAGAGTATTGTAAGGAAGGTGCAGCCCTTCACCATTGGAACCAGGCTCTCTGTTCCTTCTGTAACTAAATGCCAGGAGTTTCCACAGAGTTATCTGCCCAGTGAGGCTCTGGATAATTGCGTTTTACAGCGCAACCTGAACTCGCTCTACCTCAGCAGATCCCAGGTCTGTGCACATGGCTCCCATCTTGTTTTACCGACCGTCGACCAGGCAGCCCCTGTCAAAATCCAGCCGGAGCACGTGGCGGCGGAGGACCACCTCAACCAGAACATCGCCTCTCCCTCTGCCGTCTCCAGATCCATCAAGAAGATCACCATCTCTGGGAGCAAAGACCAATCAGACTCCAAGACAGCGCTGGGACCAGTCACATGCTCCACGTCTGGAAACAACAACAACAATAACAACATCATCAGCAGCAGCAGCAGCAGCAGCAGCAGCAGCACTCCAGATCAACATCTGCCAAGAATCGCGGAGGTTAGCTGCGAAAATAAACCCAACTTTCAATTTAAGGTACAAAAGACATTATTACTTGTTTTTATTGATATTTTACATATTCAAAAAGTATATTTTTAGTTGTAAAAAATACATTTACATTTATTTAAGTTCAGTTCATGAATTAATTTAATTTAGGATAAAAGCAAAAATAAAAATCAGAGAATGTATTTTGCAAAAGCATAATAGAAATGTATCTAAAATAAACAAAAATGTTTAAGAATTAATTTCTTAAAATATTAACAAATAAATAAATAAATAATGCTATTGGTTATGGTGATAATGATGGGAGATTATTCATTTTTTAAAATAAAAATTATGTTATGACACAAATCATCTTTTTTTCTGTACAACACAATAGTGAAAAATAACAATTTATTAAAATTAATAAGAAAAAATGCTAAAAATTGTGGGCTAAAATTAATCTTATTTAAATAATTGCTAAATTAACACAATAATAATAATAATAATAATAATAATAATAATAATAATAATAATAATAATAATAATAATAATAATAATATAACTATAATAAGAAGAATGCTGCTGATAATAATAGTAATAATTATTAAATTAATTGCAATAATAAACTTATTATTATTATTATTACTATTATTAATTTCTAAGAAAAGCAACAAACTGACCAACTAACAATATAAAACTACAGACAGTTTTATAGTGTAGTTATATTTATACTTGTATAAAACACTTATGCAACATGAGTGTAACACACTTTGTGTTTTATAGTCCACTGAAACATTTTACTGTTTATTTAAATCTGACTTCTAGGTTTTACTCAGCAAAGAGGGAAGTGATGACTTTCTGCCTGCGCAGGAACAAACTTGGGAAAAACTAAATGGAGAGAAATCAGTTGAGGTAAGATCCTAACTTGATGGCTATTTTTAAGTGAACAGATGTTAGAAAAGTACTAATTTCTGTTTACTGAGTGAAAAGTTGTAACAACAAATAAATTCTGGGCTCCCAAGTGATTATTTGTACCAAAGGAGAGTTACATTTTTAACAGATTTTTCTAAGTAAAATAAATAAATAAAATACGACAAAGACCCACGATCCAATAAAAAAGACATAAAAAAAGATGGCCATGGACTTTTTGTGCTTTTGCTAACCTGAAACATGTCACTAAATTAAATCTCATGGAGTCCCCACGTTAAAAAAAATATAAACATTTAATCTCTGATCAAGTTGTAGTTTAATAACCATTAACATTTAGAAAAGAAACGTTTGAAAACAGAGAATGTGGCCCATCGAAGAGGCGTTAAAGTGCATGTTAAGTATGAAGAGCTCAGCAGATCTGAAAGAGGCAGGGCTTACTGGAAAACATGAAGTCAGGGAAGATGTTAACAAAAGAAAAACCTCACTGAGGTGTTAAAATAACATGCCTCCTCAGCTCTGGCTTCATTTCTCTCTAATCTGACACATCACTTTGTTTTCCCTCAACAAAACTGGCTTGTTTTTCCCCCACCCATATGTTGTAAATAACAGAGAAATTGCTTGTAGCAAAAATATTTTCGGCATATTTACCTTCAAAGGTGAATACTTTGCATGAAACTGACCCGCATCTGTTGGTTCCTGCTTCCTTCTCGTGCCCAGATGTTTCCTGAGGGGAGAGGAGGAACGCCTCTCCGTTACTGTAACTGTGCCAGCCGCGCTCATTTCACTTTGGATGGTGCTGACAGTAGGGCTTTGTTAGGTGGAACCTGGGAACAACCCAACACATTTTGATATCTTCAGGACCAAATGAATCTGAGCGCAGAGGCGATTCTTAGCTTTGGTTAGCTTAGTTTACTATGAACTGTGGACGACTTAGACTGTGCTACTGGGGACACCCAAACCTCATTAACTGGACTGCAAATATGTAATAAAAAAAAAAAAAAAAAAAAAAAAAAAAACTTGGTTGGCGTGCCATTTCCATCTGTGCACTCTTAAAACCCTTGGAAAAAAGATTCCTGGGCAGGGATAATGTTTGGGAGCAAATGTCTAAAAAAGGTCGCCAGAGTAACAGAGTTGGGAAAACTTTTTATGTGTTACAAATTGTACAGTCATCCACTCTTTTAAAATCATAAATTTCTTTTAAAAAGGAAACTTATCGACTGATTTAAAATTCCTTTAAATCAGTTTTTTAAACGGGAAAAAGTGAAAAGTTCCTGCTTCTTGATAAAGTTTGACAATAAAGCAGTAACACAAGCTCAGAGGTGGCTGTAGGCTCTAATTTGTTATGTCAATTTGTACCTCTATTCAATAAATTTTTGCTTTCATTTCCCACCTGTAAACAAACCCTTTCGTACTAATAAGCTTAAGCCATGTCCTCACTTTGCCTTGTATTTAAGCATTTTTATCAATTAGCAAAAATGTACGGTACACCATGTCCTACGAAGAAAGTCAGGAATAAAACAACCAAAACTGTAAGGAAATATGGAAGAAGAAAAATTAAATTAGCCATTTCTGAACGGTTGAATTGTCTCTCAGAGTTCACTCTTGGTTGCCCCCTACTGGCCTGGGGGTCTAATGCATGCGTGCTTTATTTCAGAAGGTATAATTATAGCAAGTTTAAATTTACTGGTGTAATTAGACATATTTATTATTACTAGAGTAACAGCGGTATTTACCTGCCTTGGTTTTACCTTCTTCTGTGCGTTTTGTGGTCACACAGATTTCAGCACCTGAGCTGCAGAAAAAAGAGCTTCAGAGGAGAGAAAGTCATCAGCAGGACGAAGCGCTGGCAGCTGCTAAATCCCACAGTGAATGCTTCACTCAGCGAAACTCTCTCTTCAACAAAGAAGCACTGCAGGTAAAACAAGCAAAGCAAACACACAACATGAATGTTTATTCTGTACTGTAAAGCTGTGTAAGAGGCGCCTATACGTGAAATTAAGTTCATGAGTGAAACCCTTTTTAGTAGCTTATCAGAACTTTTAATCTCCTTTGACGGAAAGAAAGCGCAGTAAATTCATCTCCAAAACATGAAGTAATGCTGCTGAGATGAAATCAGAAAGGAAGCTGCCTTCTGCGTGACCCTTTAGTGGGAACAAAATATGTACTGGTTCTTATTTTGTCTCAAGAACTGTGTGAGCTGTGTTCAGCAGGGGGAGGGAGGGGAAGCCGCCACAACCAATTATTTAGGGATGAGATCATTGTTTGGCTCCGTCTCTTCACGCCAATGGCTGAGAGAAACTCAGCCAAGCAGCGCAACTGGTTGTGTTATCTCATCGCAGCGTCCAGTCCGGAGCGCACACAGACGTTTTCATGGAGTTTAACAGAGCGACATTTTCTCCAGCAGTCGTGTTTGTCATCAGATCTCTGTCGAACAAGTGATACGCAGTAATCACAGGAATTTCACTTCGGATGTGTCCGCTGAAAGAAACATGTGACATATGGCTGTGGTGAAAGTAGCTTCACATTGTTAACGTTAACAATGTGAAACTAGTAAAAAAAAAAAAAAAAAAAAAAAAAAAGGTATAGCTTTCTAATAATGTACTATATTTTGATAATTGGTGTTTTTGACTGCTATTGTTTATGAAAATGTTTTAGAGCTCCACTGCTCTGAAAGTGGAAGTGATATTTCCATTCAGAGACGTTTAAAGGCCCCTGATGGTTCACGGTACGAGGGAAAAGCAGGTCGCCTAATGGAGAAAAGTATCTTGTTCTGCAGCTGCTCTGCAAAACATCTCGCCTTTCACCATTACTGTTTCGTGATAGAAAAAGTGGAGAAAAAACTCAATCTCCCATTTATTTCAAGCCAAGTTGTGTTCCTTTTTGAGAGGTGAAAAATGCGTATGGTGATAGACGTCGGGGTGAAGATTTAACTTGTTGAAAGGGGATTTTTCTGTCCACTGCAACAATGACACCTTGCCAAACAAAGATCTCCAGGTTTCAACAGTTTATTTTCTAAAACCACCCTTTGAAAATTAAGCACTTTCCAAAGAGTTATTAAAATATGGAGACATAGAGATTATCTCGGAAGGTGGAGCTTCGATCTGGGAATGACGTCACATCTGAGTTGAGGACTACAGGGATTTAGTAATTGTTTGTGTCTGCTCCCTACTGTTAACGATGCATTTCTGCATTTATGTGAAAGCGCATGTTCACAGGTTGAAACTACACAGCCCAAAGTGCTGTATAGCTTCAGTAACCCAACATAAAAAAAATGAAACCATATAATCTTGCCAATTTCATGCTTTATATGAGTGGCAGTTTTAACCAAGGAATATATTGCACAACAATTAGCAAATCAACTTCAACTCGTTCATCTCAGGTGTGATGTAATCGTCAGAGATGAGCTCAATCTGCAGTAAAAAAAATAATGCAGCAGAAAGAAACAATGATGCGGAGGTGCTTATGAACCAGAACACAGAAAGTGTTTTTATGGACTATTCCTCATCTTGCTTTATCCTGACTGTATTTTCACCAAGTTTAAAATTTAAGCTGAAGACTCGAGAGGAAGGGTAAATTATGTCCAAGAAAACAATAGTTACATTGGTTTTGAGAGAGAGTTTGATGAATAAAATCTCCAAATTCTTCAGACTTCCTCTAAAAATGCACATAATTTCCTATATCAATAGTTAAAACACCAGATGAACCTTTATACATGGCGAGGTATTTCAGCTGCAAGCTGCATTTTCTGCAGAATATTTTTGATTTACTATCCATGACTAGTTTTTCCGCAATAACTTCTACGAGAAAATTTGCAAATTGGTGAATCCAGTAATACTAAACAGTGAATAGACTTGGGTTCAATGAATCAACACAAATTTTGGCCCCATGTCGTTTTAATGTTAACCTCCATTTGATACACCTTAAGCAAATCACTTCATATCAGTAAAATCAACTATTGCATGCCATTTCATCTCCCTCGGCTGCAACAAAGTATTTGAGGAGGTTTGGAGATAAATAATGATAAAAATACTCTCATGTAAAACAAGACCCCAGAAAAGTTTATTTGAACACATTTAGTTTTAAGTAAAAATGTGTCTGAATCAACACACGGCTCCTACAAAATTCACGGTGGCAGATTTCTCATCGTACCTGAAAAATGTTGGGGAAAAAAAACAACCACAAACTACAAAAATACAAAATGGTGGATTGGGCCAAAATGGCCTTTCGTCAGTCTTCATGACAAAATAGGATTTTCCAGATTCAAAGTTTGAAATAGAGTAAGAATCCTTCCTTTAATAGGAATTTTAACAGGAAAATTTTAAGCTTATGATTCAGCTATACATGGCTGTTGTGTTGTGTTCATATTAAGTGATGAAAGTTTTTGTGTAAATCTATTATTATCCCCTGTTGAGAACCTTCTTTTTGTATTTCAACATGCAAAACGGAGAGAAATTGATTTTTATTGGCTTGTATTATGTCTTGTAGTTAGCATAAGAACAATTATCAAATCCCACGGGTTTTCTCATTGCTATCCAGAACTTTTTCTTTTGAAGTGTTGTCATTATTTTTTTAACCATCTAGTGGTGCAATATTGTATTGTCATGTCATATTTTGATTAGTAGAAACCAGGAAACATTTCACAAACTGAGAACAAAACATGTGGAGTAGTGTAACCATTTTCAAAAGTTTTCATTCTGATTAAAGGCTTTTCAGTGGTGATTATTTAAAGCTGACATTTTTGTTTCCATTTCTTGAGACTAGAACAAACCCTAATTGCACATTTTGATAAACAGACCATTGTTGTGGTGAGTGGACAGGAAGAAACAAGCGAATCATAGACTTCCTGCATGAGGTCATTATAATGCCATGGGAGCCATTGTGAGCAGATATGGCCAAGCCTGTTGTGTGAAGCTGCTTTCCCTCTGCTTAACCCAGCAATATTTCTACAGCCTGGGGGAAAGTTAATGACTCCCTTCTCTGGGGAAGGGTAACATCACTCTTTAAGCACGACCCAAAAGTGGCTCAACCGTGTGTGCACCCTTGATGTATTTTATAGATTTAGAAGTCGGGTTAAAGTTCTCTCCTTTTTTTTACCCTAAACGACTCCAGGAAATGTTTTGATGTGACGTTATTATGACTTAGTTGTGGCTTTAACCTTTATTTGACACTCTGCAGTATATGAGGTTCTTCTGATTTTATCGCTGTTATGGCTCATGTGGGATCATTCTGACAGGAGCAAGAATCTAACCTGATTTACTGGACTTTTTTTGTGTGTGTTTCAAACTTATGTGGTTCATTGACTTCCATGCCATGTTCTCTTCAAGAAAACAAACACGCTCCTTCAGATATTTCAAATTTTGGCCACCTTGTCTGGCGGCCTTCTTACTTCATGCAAAGTGCTGATGGAAAAGGCAGCTTTTTTAGACAAAGCCTTATGCAACTGAGTCCGAGCTCCAGCCAAGACAAACCACCGCTCCACATAGCATGACATTGGAGAACATGAGGCTGTTTCTCATGTTCCCAAACCATCATAACATTGTAGGGTAGAGTAAAAATATACCACAGACACTTAATAATGGGATATAATGATAAAAAAAAATGCTCCTCAAGTGTAAAATGAAATTGAATCCCGGTGTAAAGATAAATGAGCGACTACATGAGCTGAAACGAACATCTGAAACAGTTTGTCTTTTTTTGTGATGCAGGCAGAAGTGTGGATGAAAAGCAAACTCCAGGACCTGAAAGACGGATGTAATGTTCAGCATCGCCCCCTGCATGACTGGGAGGAAGCCTCACAGACGCTTCACAGAGACCTGAAAGACTTCGAGAACACCCTGATTCAGCTCAACCAGGTCACAAACCCACTGCGCTCTCATGATTTAAATATCAAACATGTAGATATATGTGGTGGTGATCTGATTAAATGTATTAAAATGGCATAAATTAATGATTACATTTTGTCACATTACGTTCACAAACTTCATTGTACTTTATTAGGACTTTACCTCACAGACAGACACAAAATTACACAAAGGATGGAAAGTTCTTTGTTATACATAAAAACCTAAAAAACACAGCATGCGTTTGTGCCCAGTCCTTTTTACTCTGGCAGTGCTAAATAGAAGCAGTTGCCATCAGAAGTTAGTGATAGCTGTCTTTATTTTTTCTATTTGTTTGCTGTATTTTCTCCCTCTCTTTTCCATTTCTTCCCCAAAACTATCAGTGACGTTAGGAGAAAAATAATTCAAGTTAGAAAATGACTGTCACGATTAAAAGAAAAAGGTATATCCTAATCCACGTATTAATAATTTTCATTTTTGTTGCGACACCAATTGATTATGTTCTGTGTTTTTCAATGTATTCATTTTAATGTATACCTCCTGTTTGTTTGCTTGTTTTTTTGTTTGTTTGGTCATTTAAAAAATTGACGTTGCAAAATAAAAGCAGTTGCCATCAGAAATCAGTCAATGCACCAGATTGTATCAAACTATTATTATTCTTTGAAGTTCACAAATTAAGCTTTCTAATTAAATCTTAAATTTAAATGTTAAACTATTTCAAATCTTTTAATTTATTCATGCTATAACCAGTTCAGATATACAGCCAGATCTACATTTGGATGGTTTATATTAAAGTATAACCAGGTTTGAAGGTGCCATACATTTAACTCACAATCTGCAGTAGGACTTGAATATTTCTGCTTTCTGACATAATCCAGATTAACAGGGAAACACTTCTCCAGATTTGTAGAGCTAGTTGGGATGAATCCTTGAAGATTTAATGTAATTACAGCAGAAAATGTTGAAGTTTTTTGTTTTAATGCTGTGAAATAGTTTTGCAAGACACTTTGTATACATATCCACCTTTACTATTCTAGATCAAAATGATGTTTGGAAAGTTTGAATTGTCGTAATAATTCTTCCATCTTTTGGTAAAGTAACCTTTAAAGGTGTACAGGAAGAATAACTGGTAGAGTTAACCTTGTTATTTACTTTCCAGTATTTGTCCAGCTGCCTCCAGCTCAAGTAAACTGAGTCTTATTTCTCTAAAGCTGGGTGAACAGCTGATCTGCAAGCTGAACCCAACATCCGACCTGGTGAAGAAGCAGCTCAGTCAGCTCAGGGAACAGTGGCAAACCCTGAAGCAGATGGCTGCAAATCAGACGCATGCTCTGGGCGGAGCCAGGAGCCTGCAGGAATTCAACAGAAAGGTGGATAAACTGGAAGCTTGGATTAAAGAGAAGGTAAGCAGCCATGTTTTCTAAAATTAAAATATTATTTATTTATTCATTTGTTTACCTACAAATTCACCCATTTCTTATCTTCTGAAATTGTTTGCAAGTTATCCAAAATAGAGTAAGAAAGCAGAGTTAATGAAGCAATTACAACAAAAGCGCTCTCTTATATATGGGTATTTGTACAGTATTACACAAGTACAAATACCTGTGTACTTGTGTAATACTGGATTTGTGATCCATGTAAGCATCCTTGTGTGTAACTTTGGATTTGTAAACATGATTTGTAAACCGTAAAAATAAAATTAGTTTGTCACAAACACAGTGACAAATGTTCAGAGGATGAAAACACTAGACTCTGAGCAAAAATCAGATGACCCAGCTTTCCACCAGCATTTAAACACACCACTTACAGCGGTTTGTAAGCGTGAAACCCAAAAATCCTTGTGTACTTGTAACCGGATCTGTGTGTAAATGCAGTTTTGTCTGTGTGTATCAGGCGACCCTTGTGTACTTATTTAACATTTGTAGCCGTAGGAAAAGGTTTGAATTCATAATTATCAGATTTGTGATGTTGAAGTTAAAAAATTTGTGTGTAGAAATTGTAACGTTTGTAGAAATTGTATTTGTGTGTGTGTACTTTTATTTTGTATTCATAATTTCTTCATATTTGTGTCACATGCATTTCACTACATACTTACAAGTACCCAGAGTTACAAATTTTGTTTTTACAGTTTACAAATCACGTTTCACAGATACAACTCTCCAAAGTTACACACAAAGATGCTTACACAGATTACAAATCCAGTGTTACACACGCACAAGTATTTTGAGACTATTTTCACTCCATAGTTACACAACCATTTCAACAGTTGTCAAGATGATTAGTACCCAAGTGGCTCTCCTTTATACAGGAAACACACTCAGCATCCTGAAGACATTTCCTTCTTTCTTTTTCATTTTTTGAACATGCATATTCACCATTTAAAACATCTGCCTGTCATTACAAAAAACAAGCCTCGGAGTAAATTCTAGGTTGGTGTTTATCGCTCGGTTCCTGTCTGCGTCAGACACAAGGGAGAGAGAGATGATGATGAATCTGTGGGATTGCAATGAAGGAGATTAATTGTGAAATCTATAAAACATTCATCCCCCACATCATCATTCAGGATTAACGTTTTTCACCTTCATTTTGAATACAATATCCAGCTTAGTGGGGATGCATTTGTTGCCTTTATGGATGTATTTGAACTATTCTTTTTCAAGAAAAAGTAATAATTCAACCTCAGTGATTTTGAGCCCACGTGTTTTTTTAGATGTCAACAACATTTTGCCAAATTTTCAAGTTGAAAATACAGATGGACCACAAAAAAAAAACAAATTTTGGGGGTAGGGGGTTGAAAACATATCCCATCTTTGCCTGCTCAACAATAAACATTTTAATAAAACTAAAAAATAGTCTGATTATGAAAACTGTTTCTCACATTTACTGTTTCAATCAAAAGAAGATTCTGTTCTCCATTGTCTTGGGCAAGAAGGTATTGGTGTCTCTTTCTTTGAAAACATTTGCTGTATTTAGTCAGATTTAATGGATGTGCTCAATTCTGTTTCTGGATAAAAATCTGATATATTTTTGAAGTTTAAAGAGAAATAACTAAGAAGATTTTAATGCATCAGTAAAAATGCCACCTTAAAATATTTTGAAAAAGTGTCCGTTTGCATCTACTGTTGTTTCAAATTTGAACAAAATTCCTCCAGTGGCCTCTAATGAGCTCCACGCTGCACTTTGGAGCCCCTTCTCTGAAGCTAATGTAACATCCATGCCTGTGGGATGACCGAATGTGAAGCTCTGACCAGAACTCTATTTTATACCTTCCTTGTTGCATAAGTAATGTGTTTTTTTTTTTTTTGCCACTGTGCTTCTGAAAATAAATGATTGTTGGGTTTCTTGCAAAAACCACTTCTATAAACAGTAACTTTCTGTGTGACAGAAGGAAGAGGAGCAGTCTCTGGTGAGTGTCCTGGGGGAAAATGTTGACAAAATGCAGCTCACCAGGAGAATTCTTGATCTCAAACAGGTCAGCCTTGTAAAAAAGGATTTAAAACAACGCATAACTTACACTGACAAAAGCTTTGCACCAGTTAAACAATGCATTCCCAGATGTTAACAGCCTTATTTATCAGTGTCCCCTGTCTGATTGTAAACAGACCTTCAGGACATTCAGGAAGGGGAACTAAAGTGTCTGTCTGCTCTTCTTGCGACAGGATGAGCAGCTCCATAGAAACCTGCATGAGGAGATCAACAACTTGGCCCTGAAGCTGGAGAAACTGGGGAAGGCAGATGGCAAAAACATCACCATCAGGAAGAAACACATCAATAAAATGTATGCTCTGTGCTTTCTGTGAAATGTAAATGCTTCATGTAACATCTTCAGGCTGAAGTCACAAGACTTAATGTTCTTCATGCAGGTGGCTGAAGGTCCAGTTCTACCTGAAAAACTACCACGAGAACCTTCAGGTTGCGTTGGAGATGTCATCTTTTTACCAGCAGGCTGATAATACTCTGGATGCTATAAACAACATGGTAAAGTGACAGAAAACCCAATACTAAATTATAATTATGATCTGAGAGCTACTTATTAACTGCACTCTCTGTTTTAGCGGATGTTACAAAAATTGGTATTAAGGCAGAATCAAAACAGAGGTGGATATAAATGTTCGTTACAAGGATTTTTACTTGATCAAGGAGAAGTACTAGAGCAGTTTATTGAACTTCTAACTAACAAAGGAAATTATCTTGCTTATATACACGTCTGAGCGCTTTGCACAGATGTAATGGGGATATTTTAGATTAGAGGACTAATATCTTAGCGAGATCTAGAGAAACTCATCCGTAGTCGCATCGATTACTGCTACAGTGTCTTCACAGGTCTGCCTAAAGAATCAATCCTCCAGCTGCAGCTGGTCCAGAATGCTGCTGCTGGCATTCTGACTAAAACCAGGAAGATAGAGCACATAACACCAGTTTTAAAGTCCCTACACTGGCTTCCTGTAGCTCAGAGAATACACTTTAAAATAGTGCTGTTAGTTTAGAAATCACTGAATGGCTTAGCAACACAATACATTAAAGATCTGCTATTGTCATAGCAACCTTCCAGACCTTCTGGTTCTGGTCTGCTTTGCATCCCCAGAACCAGAACCAAACATAGAGAAGCAGCATTCAGCTTCTATGCACCACAAATCTGGAACACACTTCCAGAAAACTGCAAAACAGCCGAAACACTGAGTGCCTTTAAATCTAGACTAAAAACCCACCTGTTTAGAGTTGCTTTTGAAACATAATCATGAATCATTAATCAATAATTTGATGTGTAATGATGGTAAAATGTCATGTTGTTGACTGTGTGATTTATGACTTTGCATTTTTGTGTTTTTACAATGTAAAGCAGTTTGAAAAGCCTTGTTGCTGAAAGGTGCTACACAAATAAAATTTGATTGATTTATTGATTTTTGCAACCCGCCAAAACCACCTAGAAACTCTGAGTCTCCATCTCCAACAAGAAATTAACTTATGAACTCTTTCTACATGCTATAAATGCTGCAATGTATACATTTCACATCATGTTATTCTGAAATCATACAAAGTTCTGGAAATGTGAGGCCAATAAACAAGAATATAAGACAAAGTAGAAAAACGCCATCAAAAAATGCAACAAGTTTAAAAGCTAAATACAAGATAAGTAAGAAATAATAATCAAATGATGATAACTAACATATTTTCCCAACAGCGAAGAAGCATGCCTGCGTCCAAAGACCTGGACACCTTTGGCGACAGAGAAATCCGCGACATTGCCGGTCAAATCATGGTAAGAACAGAGTTTTTCCCATCCTGCATGCTGCTCCAGAAGCCGTCTCCGCCTAACCTGCAGGCTTGTGTTCGGTAGATGCTGGATGTGAGCGTGTCTCAGCTGCACAAACTGCACCCCGGCCTGGCTGCCGGCATCACAAAGAAGCAGGCTGAGGTGAAAGACTGCTGGGCGCTCCTCCAGAGGGATCTAAGGTACGTCACCGGTGAGGATGAAGCGTGTTCTACGCGTTGGGGTGAAAAGTTGCAAACTTCTGTAATGATTTGGAAGATGGATCTACGTAAAAGACACATTACGTCAACTCTACTACACTGATTTGCTTTGTTCTCACCATTAAAACAGTGACATCATCTCAGTCAGTCAATTTGCTGAATCTGAAATGAAAAAAACATTAACAAGAATATTTTGTAACTTTATGGAGTCATTATTTGTTTGTTTAATAGCATACAGTTTGTATCCAGACTGTTACATCACTGGGAGTTTTACCCTATCAGAAAAAAATCTCCAACAAGTAATAATGACTCTCTTTGTTTTGTTTTTCAGCAATGTCAGCTGGATTTTGTTACAGTCGTGCTGCATGTACAATAAGCTAATATTCTTTAGAAGTAGTAGCAATTTGTCTTAGCTTTAGATAAATGAATCTGTTGTTTATAGCAGAAGGAAACATTACAAGAAGTGTTATTTTATTCTGGAACAAAAAACGTTACATTGACAAAAAGGACATACTGATTGATTGGAATTGCTTATGGAGGGAAAGGACATGCAAGTGAAGAGAAGGAAAGGGAAGGAAAAGAAAAGAAGCCAAATGAAAAGAAATAAAAGGAAACTAAACAAGTGAAAAACAGAAGCAACTAGTGGAGCCTAGTGCACAAATGTGCATAAAACTTTGACGTTTTCCGCTAATATAAAAACCCTCACAATTTCGCAATTGCAATGTTTCCATTAAGTTAGAAACGCAATTTAAATCACACATGAATAAATTTGTTCATGCAATAAGCCTTTAAAAACATGATCCTCCAATTACTTCCTGTCATCTTCTTCTTTGTGGCTTGTGCCAGTGGCAACATCAAGTTGTTGACCATGTGACTCATGTGATGTGAAAAAATGTTTTGCAAAATAAACCAGTGTTGATACTTCCAAAAAAAATCCACCTTGTGCCAAAACCTTTTTCTGTCGAAACTGTCGTATTTCCATTAAGCAAATTTATTTTCAAAATGTCAAATTGCTCAATTATATGGCCAATGGAAACAGCTACTGACAAGAAAGGGAACCAATCCAAAGGAATCTGAACAAAGGAAATAAAATGTGACAAATGTGAAGAAAGGGAGCAAATGAGTGTAAAAGAAACAAAGCGAAGGAAAGGAAAATAACAAGTTACTTTTTATGAAAAAAAATCAAGACGTGTCCAGATTCCTGACATCCTGCCGTCCAAACATTTCTCAGACGCAGCCTCCCATGAGAGTGGCCTATCTATAGCTCCCAACTCTACATCATTTCAGCTGTTCTATCAGCTCTAGTTTTAACTATTTAAGTGGAATAAAACAAACAGTGGTAGAAAACCTCAGAGCCTTAACTGGAGTTCAGCACTGGTCTCTGAGGTCCAGCTGTCAGCACCAAAGTAACCTCCTGCTCCGCCTGCAGGAGCGACAGGACGACAAACTCCCTCTCCGGCTCCACTTTCACCAGGGAAGATGCTGACCTCCTGACTCCAGCGCGAGAAGCCCTATGCATCATGGGATCTGAGACACATGGGATCATGGGAAAAGAGGTGAAGGAGGAGCAGAACCGTCTGAAAGGCAGCAGAGTGAGTAGTGGCAGGAGATAAGATCTGTGGCTGCAGTAAATGACTCACTTTGTCTTTTTGTTTGGAAAATGCCGGATTTACAGCTTAGGAAAGGTTTTTCCAAAATAAAGTCCGACAAATGATCCCGGCTGCGACTTCTGGTTTTGGCAACAAATATGCTGCTGGTTTTCCATCCCTCCCAGCAGCTTAATTGCACTTAAAAGCACCATGTGATGTTCCAGTTTAGAGCCATCCCTTCGTCATATGCAGTCAGAACAGATTCCTCTTCTGGCTCTGAAACTCCTGCATGTTGGAGAGCACCATATAATTTTACTCGGTTTCTGCTAGCCTTATCCCTAATCTGACAAATAGAATCCAAGTCTGGGGTTGTCTCTAATGCTGCTGCCCTGTGACAGTCATAGAAAAAGCTTTTAGGATGTTGTTTATCCTGGCACAGGATTTCTTTAAGTTTCCACTGAAAATATCAAGTTCTGTACAGTTAAACAGAGCGCCAGGGTAAATAGGTCTTTCTATTGAGCTCCAAATTCTATTTAAAGTCGACTATATATCCAATATGTCATAAATACAGTCATTCATTAACACCATATGAATAAAATGTCTGGGATTCACTCCTGGGTTGCTTTGTGAGCATGAGGTTATGTGCGTGCCCCTACAGTAACCCAAGAACTGCTCATAAACCTACGAGGAAATACTGTTGGCTTCTTTTGAAAAAATAAGTATCAGAAAACGATGTGGTATGTCAAAAACCAGTAATTATGTGTATTTTTAGTTTTTTACGTTCACAATATAAGCTACGTAGAAGAAAAGGAAATGGACCATTTGGACAAAGTTAGTCAGAAGCGCGCTTCTAAAGTCTGGCAGATGTTTGTTTCATTTTGTCATGAGGGAAAACATCCAGTAGAAGGTGGAAGGATTGTTGACTTCAGTTTGGACATGTACTGGTCCGACTGATCCGGCTCCAGTCTTTCCTTAACTGGGAGCTGGGATCTGCTGGGATGTACTATCTCTGTTCCTATTTATGGAAGAGATTGAAAAAAAACATTCTTAATAAAGCCCTGTGTTGTCAAAATCCAAGGCCATCACTATAAATGTGTACAAGTGAAGAAGTTTTTGAATTGTATGATTTTATTTTATTTATTTATCATCCATGAAACATGTTCCTACGTAGCAGGGTTCCAATATGCAGACAGGAAAAATATGAGATTTGTGTTGGGGTTATGTGAGTATTGTACAGATCTGGATAAGTATGGAAAAATATTTGTTTTCAGATTTTATTCCCCATCACATTTTAAAAAAATGGATATATCTACCCATAATTCCATTTGTTTCTCTGTCTTTTCTTGTCCATCCATCCATCCCTATTTATGCTTTTTAGTAGGATTGGGCATTTATTGTATCGTATATCATTTATCGAGCTAAATTTCTTATAAGATTTTGATTTGTCGCTGTCATAAATTCCAAAATATATATTTAAAAATCCTTAAAACTGTCTATATTGTTAAGATTGTTATTTTTGCTATTTTTCGATATCTTCTTATCAATAAATATCAGTACATTTTAAAATATGATTAAATCTAGTTACGGTGTGCATTTAAGTGATACAAATCAGACTTCTTTATGTGACTGGTGTCTTAAAGAAGCATATTACAAATGAGTATCTTTTGTGTTTGTGAGGCTATGATTGCTGTTCAGTCACAGCTGTACAGTTACATAAAAAGTAAGAAATAAATATTTCCTCTCATCACTTTTATCTATAAAAGTGATGAGAGTCACGATAGTATCATAAAATATTGGGATACAACTTTAAGTCCATATTGCCCATCCCTACTTTTCAAGTATTCTGAGTGAAGTTACAATTTATTGTTAGCCCAGTATCAGTGTGTGCAGTAATCTGTATCTCAGAGGAACTGTTTGGAATGTGATATTTCTTGGTTATGTTCATAATCCAAGTGTAAGGAATTCACACTTCAAGTGCCAACAAAAGATCCAGCCTGCTGGATGGAGCTACAGATGCCCACACCTCACACAGATGGTGGTTTTAAAGATGCCAAAGGTCACAGAGATAAAGAGGAGAGAGGAAAATGTGAATTTGTCACAACTGAAATTGTCATTGCATGACTTTTTCTCACAGTTCAGCCTAAATATCTGTGGCGTTTTTTCACGTAGATTGTCTTTCTTGAAAGATGAATGGTAAACTGCCCCAGTCTTATCGTCTCTGTACCTATGAGAACATGCTTCACTCAGTAGAACATACATCAGTGTCTTTGTGTTAGCGGTAGTTACGGCCTCTTGTTTCTGGAGGTAAACATGGCTATCGTCTGTTTCTCCGACTAATTGCGGCCAGATGCTGCGGCTGCAGACCAGATGGGCTCGGCGCTAAATGATAGTTCTTGGCTGACATCACCTCAGAGCGCAGGACGGTTAGACACTCCGAGGTGGAAAGGATCAGCAGAAAACAGATAAGAAACATTACAGAGAGAGGAACTGCTGAACCATAATGAGACATGATTAGGTTTACTGTTACATATCAGTATTACTACTACAATGATACAAATCACTTAGCAGATAATCACTTGTTTTTGACCAGAAGCCACTACGAACAAGGAAAGGGAGAAGCAACCATGTTGCTTTGAGAAACTAATAGTTAATATCAAATAAATGTAATAATTTACATTGTTAAATGTAAATTAATACATTTAATCCAAATAAATGGCCTGATGACACCTTGCAGAGAGATTCAGGCAGATAATTTACTAAAATATACTATATTATGTAAAATAACTACATTTAAAATCATTTTTGGTCTTATTTTGCTCTAAATAAATCTTCCTATAAGCATATTTGGAAAATTACAATTGAATATTTAATACAATTTAATATTTGTACATTACAGCATAGTTAGCTTTGATTGAGAAAACAAAATAAAGATGATTAAAATATTTTAAAAATTCCACATTACTCAAAAATCTTACATATAAAAAGATTTCAATTACAAGCACAAAGACAGTTTACTAAAATAAATCTGTGAACATGACAAAAAATATAACAAATAAATAATAAGAAAAAGTTATTTATCTGTTTTTGAAATGGTTGTTTTTAGAACAGACTGTAAAAAAGGCAATGATGGCGACCAACAATGTTGACTGAAGGTGCAATAAACAGGAACAAATCATGAATTTAAGTCTCAATTTGTTTGGTTTTATCAGATTAAACTATCAATATGTTCTGAAAAAGATAAAATATTTAGATAAAATAGTTACAGTTTAGATCTCATTTATACATTAAGTAATATGCATCTTGAAATCGAAGAAAGGCGATGTGGCTAATAAAATGACTGAGAAATGTATTTCAAAAAAATGTTTTGTCTATTTTATCTGATAACATTGGAGTGAAAAATAAAAATCTGCAATGCATTTTAAAATAATTTAGTTAATTTAAAAATATATATTGTTCATGCAAGAATTTAAAAATAAGCTCAGGCCCAAACTTTCCAACCAAATAAAAATTATCTTAGAATTAGAAGTGCATTTTACTTTATTTCTATCCATCAGTCACCAATATTAGCCATAAAAACATAGATATTTAAATAAGACAGCCAATGTTAAATGTGCAAATAATTTAAAATTGCTACAATTGCTTAAAATAGAGACAATAAGAGGCAGTTTGATGGATTGGTTCTTATTGCCGTCACTCACAGAAATAAGGTTCTGGGTTCAAAATGAGGAATTAGCTCCAAAGTAATAAACGACATCCTACCACAACAGCTTGTTTCAACAGAACTGACTAAAAGTGAAAAGAAGCATATTTGTTTAAGTCAAAATTGCTCCCAGAACACGTCGTAAAAATTTTGGATTCTTAGTTTTAGGTTTTCTTCTGCTCCAGTAAGTCAGCTCTGAACTATAGAAACATGGAGGTCTCATTAAAAAGCCCAGTGGTGCTCCCTGGTCAACCTAAATACACAGAGATGGCTGTAAAAGTGGTTCAGTGGCTGGTGATGTCTTCCTGCATGTAGAGGCTTTAACCACGGCATTGACCTTTTTAAAAACTCGGCTGCAGAGCTGTAACAGTGAACGGTTATGGAAGTCTCTTAATGCTGAATAAACACAGCTGCTTTAAGAATAGCAATCAGTTTCATCTATAATGTCTCTTTTACATCACCACAGCACGTTTGCTAACTTGGATTCATTCATAATATAATTTTATGCAAAAATGGCAAATGGGGAAGCCCTGCAGAGGATCGAGAGGGAAGCTAATAAAGCTCAATAGAGCAACAATTACTTCTTAATGTACTGTTTGTGAGATTTATTTTCCTGCACAGCCTTCAGCAACATTATGAAATTTACTTTAGCAATCAGAAACACTTCTCTGAAACTGGAAGAGAATAGAATATTCCTGCTATGTGAGTTTGTTGAAGCCTTTAGTAATTATTTAGCAGTCGTGAAAAAGTAATTTCCCCCTACTTTTTTTTACATTTTAATCATTCTTAATGTTTCAAGTCATCAAAGAAATTTTACTGTCAGATAAAGATAACCCCAGTAAACACCAAATTTTGTTTACATGTTGTGATCTCATTAATGAAAGAGGAATATCTATACAAACAACTGGTCAACAATTATATGGGTTTTGTTTTTGTTTGTTTTAACTGGAAATAAGTTTTTGCTTCTCAGTGGAGAAAATTTGATCCACTTTTGTTTGCATAATTGTGTTAATTTGGCTAGATTGGAGGGTTTTGGGACATCAGCATCTAGATTTTTGGAACCAGACTTTGACTATGTCACTTCAAAACTTTTTTAAAAATTCAAAGATGGACTTCCTAAGTGTGTTTCCCCAAACATTCTCCCTCGGGAATTTGTTGTAGAGAGCAGAATTTATTGCTCCAGCACTTAAATGTTGTTCTGAAATATATTTAGCCTTTTACTAGATGTAAAACAAACACTTTCCAAAAAGTTTCACTTTTGTCTCATCAGTCCACAGAACATCGTAAAAGTCGAGGATCATCAGGATGTTTTAGATAAATGCGTCGTGTTCCTTGCACAATAGAAAAAGCTTCATCATTGTTCTATGATTCCTACCTAAGAGGATAATGTCACCCACTGTAGGCCCAAAGCGCTGGAAATGGTTTTATAACCCTTTCCAGACTGGTAGAGATGTAAATTATTTTTGTTTCATGAATTTTTTAATCAGGTTTTGCTTTTTGACATTTTCTGGTAACAGAAAGTTTGACTCTTTTGTCCGCAGAGTATCGTTGACGGCCACAGCCTAACTCAGAGCAGCCAACAAGACGACCAACCATCAGTGAACCACAACTCTTCACCAGAGGGAAATGACTCACTCAGTGTAAACGAAGCCATCAGCAGACATGAACTAAGGTGACTGTTGGGCTAGACTTCTCTCTTGATGACACAAGGAAATGTCTTTATGTGAAGTTAACCATAAGTGGAGTGACGTATCTGTGTTTTCTTTGCAGCAGAAAGCCGAGAGAGGAGCCCAGGCTTCCCGCTGGCCACCGAGGCCACCCACAGCTTCACCTGCAGCTCCAGAAGTTCACTTTGTCTGCTGACAAGGTGATCAGATTTCTGTCAGATGCAGCTAAAAATGTATTTACGCAACTGCCTTCATACAAATCCCAACACTAAATAATTACTGCTTCTAAGCATCAGAGCTGATTGCACAGTGTTTTGATTAGTTGTCATGCATGCATAAAATGAGACTGTTGATTTAGAAAGTGCTCTAATCTTGGATTCTTGCCCCAGCTAATATTTATTTTGTTCACTGGAAATATGAAATATATTTAAACTGACTGGTTGACAACCAATTTCGGTGAAACCTGATTATTGGACAGCTAGAATAAAATGTCACAAAAAATGTACTACTAAGAAACACCAGAGACAAATGTAAGCAGCAAAGAAACAGCAAATTTTCACCATAAGACAAATAAATAATGCTAGAAAGATAATGCTAGACTCCTCACTATAAATTGTACTTTTAAGAACAAACAGATGGCCTTTCTCAGAATATCTGAAGCAGACCAGATAAATAGATTGAATTAAAGCCAATAATACTTTTGATAAACAATAAAAGCACCTTAAAATAAGATCTAATACATGTTGTCATAACCTGGTTTGTAAAAACCCAAACTGTAGAGGCAGACAGTCATAAAAGTGTTCAGATTTCTTAACGGCAGATAAAGACATTTTAAAGGGGAATCACAGGGAGAGAGGGTCATGCAGTGGAGAATAACAGAGGGATGCAGATCAGCAAAACAGGGAAAGAACTGTAAACACAAAAAAACTGAGCTAGACACAGAGCAAAGACAAACCAAGGCGGGAAAGACGAACACAAATATAACAAAACAACCTAAAATGCATAGAAAAAAGAAAACGAGAAGTAAAAAACTTCCTCATAGGAATAAATCTAAATTGCCAGAGTCAGATGACAATAAGAAGGACTTTTCAAACATAAACAATAGAAGAAAATCGATCATCTGTGTCTCATGATTGAAATAGCCAGTGCAGAGCTCCATGTTAGTCACTTCCAGCACTAAACCCATCAGTAGGAAGCTTTATTTCTCTGTAATGTTTGCAGGACAGTCATCCAGTCGTCTATATATTTGTCCTTGCTGATGACTATTTCCAGCCGTCACCAGGCAAGAGGCAACGTACACCGTGGAAAGGTCGCTAGTCCATCACAGAGCCACACAACTCACACCTAAGGGCAAATTAGAGTCATGTTTTTGGAATATCGGAGAAAGCCAGAGTGGTATAAAAGTGAAAAAGACAAAAAAGAAAATCATAGTAACTATGTTTTCTGTTGTTTTGGTAGCCAAGTTACAGGTTGTGTGTGTTCTTACCTTTTTTTTTATACCATCTCTCTGCTTTCCTCCTCAGACTTTGTCCTGGCTGAAAGACAACGTTTCCGTGGCAACACAGGTGTGTTCGTTAGCGAGCTCCGAGGGACTGGAGGCAGCCAGAAGGTGTCAACAGGCCCTTGAACAAGAAATCCTCAACAACAGAGCCAGGATAGAGGTGGTCAAAAGGGTAAACGGAGGCATTTTAACGCCTGAGCAGCCGCTGAATGGAAATGTGCAGAATCTTTGCAGATCTTTAGTCAACATTCTGATATCTCGTGTGAAAAGGTTTCTGAGTTATCACCTGCACTCATATGTTGGAAATGCCTTCCTCAGGAGGGTCACGGGCTGGTCCGTGCACAGCACCCAGGCAGCGCGAGGATTGAGGAGTTCCTCAGCCAGCTGGAAGTCCTGTGGGAAGAACTGAGGAGGAGGCACCAGAGGAATGCTGTGTTTCTGCAGGCCTCCGAGAAGCTGGGCTTCAGAGTGAGATTCATTTTTTAATAATCCTTGAACAGATTGTTCTCTGAGGTCATGCTGTTCTGGGAAGATTTACCGTCAGGACAGATTATTCTGGAGCGGTTGTACCACTGTTTGGTGCTGATTCAGAGAAGTATGTTAACAACTAGGTATCCAAGTTATGATCCAAAATTAATGAGTTAGTCTAAAATTGATTCAGATTATCAGTCAACTAAATTAATTGGTGAGTGAACATTTTCTTAGCCTTCTTTTAAATTTTAACATTACTTTGTTTCAACTGTCGGTTTCTCACATTTATTAAACTGAGACATATTTATAAAATATAACAAAACAGGAACCTCTTATGCTGCTGAACAAAAAAATAAAAGTTGAAAAGAATAATGCAGATCAGAAATAGCACTATAAGTTATATTGCTAACCCAAGGAGCTTGTCGGGTGCTTATATGTTAAAAGAGCATTTTGCATCCCAAACCAGATTCTTTTTTGGACTGTTTCTCTTTCCCGTTCTGGTATGGCCGCCATCTTTATCCCTGTATCATCTGACTCTGTTTAAGTGTGATTAGCGGCGCCCTCTGCTGGATGGCGGCCAAAGTACAACAATAAAACAAGGTCTAAGCAGACATTAGTGAATCAATTGGAACTAATTTTATTTTAATAAACATTTATCAACAATTAGTCGGAATTCAATTAACTGTTTGCATTCCTATTTACAACTGTTTATAAAGTACATTGAAAAATTATACTTAATGCTTGAACTTTTTTCAGATTTTGTGAGGTTCCAACCACAAACTTGCATGTTTTCATTAGGATTCAGCACAAGTGTATAAATTGAAACATGTTTTCATTAAGATGAAACATGTTTCAATTTCATTTCAATTATGCAGCACTTTGTGTTGTCATAAAATACCAATAATGTACACTGAGGAGGTTTCAGACTTCCTTAGAAAATAAATCTGAAAAGTATCCAGCTCCCATTCTCTTGAGCCAATACTTTGTAGCATTTACCAGTAATGCAAATTTTTAACAGTTCTTCTCTGCAAATGGAGACCAGCTCAAGAATGGTCTCCATTCTTGAGCTGAATTGACACCATCTTTAAACACGAATTCTCCATTGGATCTAAGTCTGAACTTTGACTGGACCATTCTGAACACATGCTTCATTCTGACTCTTTCCATTTTAGTTCTGGGTTGCATCACACATTTCTGTGCCCCAATCTTTAGTATGTTAGAGCTTCATCTTTTCTATATCTTAAGAAAAGATATAGAGTTAGCTTTGCTTTATTTCAGACATCCTAAGATTTTTGCATTAAAAAATAGACAAAAAATACTTGGTAAGATTTTGAGTTTTTGCAGCTCTGGTTTTCATGGTTCTGTTTGTTCACTAAACCTCTGAGGCTTTCACAGAACAGCTGCTTAGATACGGTTAAATTACATACTAATGGACTATTTTTACTCAGTAATTTGTGATTTTATTTAAGGGCAGGAAATTAAAGGGGACTGAAACGCATGGCACACTTTTCACATTTTCATTTGTGTACAATTTTGAAAACCATGATATTTTCTGTATCTCTTCACAATTATGCAGCACTTTGTGTTGTCATAAAATACCAATAATGTACACTGAGGTTTGTGGCTGAAACATAATAAAATGGAATATAGTTGAAGAGATATAAATACTTTAATTTGATTATGGGTTAAATCTAATTTAGAGCTTTGCTTCAAATAAGAAGCCTGCTATTATAAAACATATAATTACTGATGCTGTTGCTTTCTTCTTTCAACTCTGACTTATTTTTATTTTATTGTGCACTAAGTCTCTTAAATGTTTAAGAAATAAAGCCTCTTCATCTTGACAAATACTATTCTGCACACATTTCCTCTGCTTCTGTTCGACTAAGGTTGTGAAAGTGCTCCAAGCCCTCGGCAGCCTGGAGGCCTGGCTGGAGTCCGTGGAGCTTTCCATGAAGGCGTCTGCCATCGCCGGCGACCCTGAAACCATGAGCCGGGCCGAGAGGGAGAGCTGCCTGCTGGAGAAAGAGGTGGCAGCTCGCAGCGTGGAGCTCAGCGCTCTGAGGCAGGAGGTGGACCGCCTTCACAGCCACAGTCACCCCCACACACGGGGATTGGCAGCGCGCATGGAGGAGTTGGAGAGAAAGTAAGTTTTACAGAGGTCGAGGTTAGCTGCCTGACGTTTGTCATCATGGAAGATTCATGTTATGGATTTGAACCCATCAGGGTGAATGCTGCTGGCAGTTTCTGCCAGTCACAGAAAGTACAGTGTGTCAGCATTTCCAAGACATCACAGGTTGGGGTTTGCCATGTTTGTAATTCAACATGGAAGGATTTATTCATAAAACTCCCCAGTTTAAATGTAAGACAAATAATGTTGCCCTATAGACCAAAAAAGAAAATATAACTACCCACAGATCTCATAACCTGAAACTTTATCCAGATTGGCAAAAAAAAAAAAAAATTCTCCATGTTCTCATTAATTGTGTATCAAGTAGCATGTTGGAAGATCTGCTCCATAACTTAAGCTTGTTCTTCTGAGTCAACCACTTAGTTTGTGACAGGTTGCCTTACTCTTTGGCATTCGTTTGAAGGACAGCCTGTCATTGAGGCTCACAGTATAACCTAACGATGTTGACAGGCTTTCTGGAAGTACCTGTGTCTATAAACAGAAGGTCAGACTCTGGAAAAAAGTGCACCAGCCTGAGCAAAGAAAATGAAAGCATGGAAATGTCTCAGTTTAGGTGTTTCCAGGGTGGGAGTGTTGGATCGGGCAGAGATTACTGCTTGTTTAGTCCAAGAGATCAACTGTGCAGATACAGGATTATCCTTATCTGTACCTCTCATCCAGCTGTGTAAAAGCCGTAAAACAAATAGTTTATTTTTTTTATTGCAGTGGGATAATCTTGCTCTAAAATATTTAGAAAGGCCCTACAATCATTGCAAAACAAAAGCAACTGAAGCATTTTTTTTATTTATACATATATTTTTTTAATTGATCAAGCTATCTAGTAACTTTTATTTTAGAATGTGATACAGACGCCTCTGTTAAAAATGATAAAAACAAGAGAACATGTCCATCATTAAATAAGTCAAATGTGTATCAATTCTTAAAGACAAGCAAATGGCTACAAGAAGATAAAAAACTGGACAGCATCCAAGGTTTATCTTCTCGCTATGGCAGTGAGGAAGATGTTAAATGAAAGAAAACATAGAAAAGAAAGTTTTAGTAATAACCTTAAGAGGAATAGTGTCAAACTGTCCTACAATAATTGTAGTATAAGTGTTATTCTGTGCTCTACAGCTACGCAAGGCTAAGCTGCTGCAATAAAAGAAAAGTGTGAAGCATTCTGCAGAGACACTAAGCAGCTGTTGAACACCTGGGCTGATGTCATTATTTAATGCTAAAAAAAAGAGATTTAGGGCTAATTTATTCTAGAAAAAGCAAATCCCTTCATCACTGCACATGCAAGCTTCGTGCAGCAAGGTACTGGATATGCTCACATGATATATTGATAAAATAAGCAGTGCTGGCACCTTGAAACAATCATCATGTGAGCTGACCTCTCTGTCTTTTATGTGGTTCTTCTGAGCGTGGAAGGGTGCATAGGAGCAGCTTGTTGGTGAAACCATGTTGGTGCGTTTGTGTTGCACAGGTATCAGTGTGTGCTCAGTGCCCTGACCCTACAGAGCTCAAAGCTGCAGGACACACGCATGCTGACTGAGTTTCTGGAGCATTTGGAGCTGGACGAGAGCCAGGAGCTCATTGGAGGACAATACAATCTCGATCAGGTATTACACATCAAAAATTATCAGGTTATCTTGAGTAATATTCACGTTATAAAGCATCTCTGTTTTTCATGTGTCTAACAGCCTCTACGTAGTGACATTTCCTCAGTTCCTACGTTACTTGGGCTCCAAAGCAGCGGTGTTGGAGACAATCAGATAGAAACTATGGGCGACCCTGTGGAAGAACTGCGGGAGGCCGTGGAGATGCTGAACGACGCCGTGAGGGAAAGAGGTCGATCACAAAGTCACGATCACGCCATTCAGGAACTGCTCAGCAAGGTTAGACGAGGGGGAGTGGTGCTTAAACTGAGGAGCTACATTTAAAAATGTTTTAAAGTTTATGTTTTAAGAGGTTTAAGTAATGTTGATTAGATCAAAATACTATAGCTTAATAAGTGTTTAATCATTTTCAGGTTCTATGATCTGTAATAGAACCGATGTTTTAAGCGCTCTGCCCTATAATAAGGATTTTTGGTTTGATTTGTTTTATTTTTGGCACATGTATAAAACTATCATGTTCACGGAGAAGCCATGTCATATGTCATAATTTTACTGGCATTTGTGTTAATAGCATTTAAACTTTTACAGTCTTGTTAAACTAGAAAACTATAAAATTTGTATATAGGATTTTATGTTACAGAAAAACACAAATTAGAGTAATCGCAAACTGGAAAGAAGGCATTTTTTGAAACAGAAATAATCTAGTAAGATGTTTTATACATTTGTAACCAGCTGCGTTTCAATGGTAGTCATCTTGTAATCAAATGGTTGTAGGCGCGATTCCAGACTTCTCCATTTAAAATAAAATAGGATAGAAATATTTTTCATTGTCCCAAAATGTGAAAAACAGCAGCAAAGCAACAGGCAAATAGACTCACACCATGTTAGAATATAAATATATATAAAGCACTAGAAAAATTAGGATGAATTAAATGATCAGTTTCTCTGATTTTACTTTTTATTGTTCTTTTATTCTATGTTCTACTGAGAACATGACTCTGAAATTTCAAGCAAAGATTTAGCATTAATTTGCAGAAAATGAGAAATTGTCAAAATAACAAAAAGGATGCAGTGCTTTCAGATCTCAAATAATGCAAAGAAAACAAGTTCATATTCATTTAGAAACAACAATACTAATGTCTTAACTCAGAAATAAATATTTGGTGGAATAACCAGGAGGTTTTCAATGGGGATCAGTGCAGTGGGCTCTTAATGTTTTTCCAGAGCTGAACATACAAACAGAACAAAGAATAAAAATACTACACAGTAAAGGGAGTATTTTAACATAAATACCATAACATATATCATATACTCCAGTACTATATATATATATATATAAACATTTTATAATTTTATGTGATCAGCATTAGTCCATCATGCACTGCTTCTAAAAATTGGACTATTTCACAACAATCCCACTTTTACGTTTTACTAGACTTGTTAGCAATTTTTCATCTTTATGCTTTTTTTTCCTCATACCTGTTCTGTTTCACTTACAGTAAAAATAAATAAAATTGGGACAAATCTGGATTTGATGGACCACCCTGAACATACCATACTTAGTGTGAAACTTGGCAGTCGCAGCATCATGCTGTGGAGATGCTCTCATTTTTGTAAAGGCCAGACTCAAAACCCAATCAAATATGTGAGAAGACTAATTTTCTCAGACCCTCTCTATTCTGTCCAATATATTGAAAAATTAAGACATGCCAAATAAAAACTTTCAGCAAAGGTAAAGTGAATAATCTACACCATATATTTTTTAATGTCTTGGTATAACATTTTGAAAACTATGCATCATTTTCCTTCCACTTCAGCATCATTCATTACTTTGTTGTTGGGTTAGCAAATACAATCCCAATAAATGAAAAGTCCAAAGTTTGTGGCTGGCACGGGAAAAAATATACTACGTTTCGTGGCTAATGTTGTAAAACACATTAAACTACCTTAATGACAGTCCCATCTCATGAGGACATGTTGTCTCTCCAGCATGCCAGCCTTGCGGTGCGCGTGGAGGAGTGTTTGTGCAGCAGCAAGGAGCTGAGCCTGGAGATCCTGGAGAAAGAGACGGACATGGCCGTGCAGTGCGAGCCAGACCGCTGCGGCTTCGGGCCGCTCCGGGACAAACTGGGCCACCTGGAGGTAAGAAAGGAAGATGCAGAAAAGAGAAATGACTCATCACTGATTACACAACTCAGAATTATTTTTGGAAAAATCAGCTTCACTTTCTTCTCTATAGCAAAAATGTGCCCTGTTTGCATCACTTTGTGCTATGTTTAGTTTTTCCTATCAGCTGCTGTGCATATTGGCCACACACGTACACACGGAGCGTGCAAAGATTTAATAAAAACACTACATTTATTTGTTTGTTCTCCAGTGAGTCATTGTTCTGTTAACTCTAAAAGTGTGTTGTGTTGTGTGTGTGTATGTTTTTGGGGGTAAATCTGGTCGGGTAAGCAGAGTTTCAGACGGGGATGGTAAAGTTTTGCGTGACTCATTGGTTGGCCAACGTTATGTTTATCACACACACAGAACAAACACACATGCATTCAGCTGTCAGGACTTGATTTGATTGAAGAGCAGAAATGACCTAATCTCCTGAACAGAAATAACTGTTGCATCAGCAGACAGGCATGCAGGAACTCAGCGTTGGTGAAGCTTGCTGTAGCTGAGAAACTTCATGAAGCGTTGCTCCCAGAGAGCCCTGAACACTATTAATTACAGCGTCGTCAAAAAATAGAGTAAAAACGTGGTCAAGACGGCAACCTATAACATGGAAGCCCATGTGGTCCACATATGGGCCTCAAACAGAATAATATGCATGGAGCTTTGACGATGAGGTCATAGTCAAAGCAATAATCAGTCCAGGTTGTTTGAATGATTGGAGGATTGATGAGAGATGATAGATCGTCTCTGTGATTTTCTGCAGATTGACTATGAAATCATGAAGGAGGATGTAAAGAAGATGGAGAACCAGGCTTTGCATCTGAAGGAGCTGTGTCCGGAGAAAGCATACACATTCAAGGTGAAGACCCAGTCTACGCTGCAGGCCTGGAGCGAATTGGGGAAGAGCGTGATGGACAATAGATCACGTCTGCAGGAGTTTGAGGAGCTCCAGGGCTTCTTCAGGAGCTACCTCGCCATGATGTAAGCAGGATGTCAATATCCCCGTCTTTGCTACAATTTGTAATCCATTTTTTGGGAACAGTTGCTTAAGAACAGGATGTTCTCACTGTCAAGCTCTTGCCTCAGGGGGAGCAGGGAATTTAGGGATAAAGCAGGTTTCCTGGGTGTGACAGGCCAACGAATGTGTTTCCTATCAGGGAGAGTCTGCTTATTCTCATGTTTCTTACTGTTCCCAGTCTCCTAACACCACCTCCTTTTCTTACGCATCCCTCTGAACAGCTCATGGACCGAAGACACTAGGTCATGCATTTTCTCAGACACTGCCCTGCACCTCAGGAGAGAAGGACAGCGGCCACTGGCGGCAGAGCTGGACATCCAAATTGAGCAAAAGTTTAACGAGTTTGACAAGCTGGCAGCCAAAGCAAAGACTCTTTTAAACAAAGAACACCACCTCACACAGATGGTGAGCAGATATATACTCTACCAAATCACCACAGTCTACATAAGGTGGATGTTCATTCTAAATTGGAAACGTGTTGCAGGTGAAGGAACGCATGGAGGAACTGAGGAGCATGCTTGGGTGGATCTCAGTGCACTGGAGAGCACAGAAACAACAGCGGCTTCACAAACAGAACAGAGAGGAACCCTCACATGATAACATTTACTCTGAGGCGACAATGTGGAACTCATTTAAAGAGGTAAATTAGCAGCTTGGTGGGAGTTTGTCCAAATAAAAGCAAAAGTACCTCCTCCATTTTTATGACAAAACCCAAACAGGCTCAATAAGGCCATAAATAAGGGGATGTCAAACTCCAGCCCTCGTAGGCTGATCATCTCTAGCTTTCAAACGGGTCCAACACACTTCCATCAAAATGCCTGAATTACCTCAGCATGCAGTCACGCTCTGCAGAGTCTTCCTAATGACATAATTATCTGATTCATATGTGTTGAGGGAGAGGTGCATCTAAAAGTTGTCCTCAGAGACGAGTTTGAGATCCCCTGAATACAGTAGATCTGCAATTAAGCCATTTGTCCTGCAATTAGATAAAAGTAAAAATTATTTGAAGTGTTGTAAAAAAAAAAGCTAAGTTAGAATTTAGTTATTTTAAATAGGTTCTTAATTTTGGTTAAAGACTAGCAGGCAAAATATGCAAGCTAAGAAAATTTCACATGAAGTTGTTTGTTTTTCATCATCAAAACTTGAAATTTTACTTGAAAATATGTCAAACATAACCAGTTTGCATGTCATGTTTGTGTGATTAAACTTTACCCATGCTGAAATTAAGGTCATCTTCCAGGTAATAGTTTCACCACAAACAAAGGAAATTGGACAAAAAGTTTAGTCTAGTATTGTTTGGAAAACAAAACCTGTGTTATAGCGCTTTTCTAAATGCAAGAGTTGCTAACCAGCTAGCTTGCTAACTGCTCTGTTAAATCTCTGTTTTGGAGCACACCACATTTTGCACATCCCCATTCAGGTGGTTCACTCAGCTAGTCTGGTGACTCTTCAATAAGAACATGCCTGTAATCTTTGGTACACCATCAAAGTTTATTTTAGTGTCCATTGAAAACACAAAGACCTGAAGCATAGAGCATGAAGCCACAACATGGAGGATAAATGCTAAAGTAGCTAGCTAGCTAGCTTGCTAGCAACTCTGCTGCCAAACCTCAGTTTCTGAGCACAAGAACTTGCAAACATTGCTAACTTCCAATGCTCTATGAATGAATGTTACTAAATGGGCGATGGAGCACTTAGAATTGATTAAAAGAGAAGTTAATTACTTAAAGCTTCACTGCTCTACCAGGACATCTAGTGGTCAATAAAAAAAGTTAAATTTACTCATGTTTATTGTAGTCATCGCTCATTCGGCTTGACCGATTGTACCCGTTTGCATTTTATCACTAATTTTTAGCAGTTTATATTTAATATTAAATTGTATCTTGTTTTTTCCAGTCACACAGAACCCTGGTAAAATAACACATTGAGAAGAACTGGTACTGGAACTGGAATTGGCAAATTTACAGCTTGCATGGTTTTTCTGCTGCTCTATTTTGGTTGTGGTAACTGATAGAATGCAGAATATAAACTTTGTCATCTTCTGCAATTTATGATAAAAGCGTTTTTTCACTCCTCTTTGTCATCTTCTGTCACTACAAGCAGTTGAAATTGTCAGGCCTCTTCCTATTCACCAAGCATATTTACACTTTGATGGCAATAAACCCTGATGAAGAGCTGCAATATTACCCCTTTTACATGTCATGTCTGCCTTATTGGAGACAACAGCCGACACTTTGAAATCATCTGGTTAAGAACAGTATTACTTCCTGGAGTGACTCCCTGACCAACTTTGACCTCTTTCGAATCATCACGCCACCTAATATTACGCAAAGAACAAGAGTAAACAAGTACCAGCCTTAAATGTAATGCGTCAGAAAGGTCAATACTTCACATGGCAACCTAGAAACCCAGGAAGAAGGAAGTGCTCATTGTCTTCTTTGGAGATTATTCTGTTGTTTCCTTTAGTGGTTCTTGGTGCAGCACCACCACAGGTGAGGAGGTGAACAGGTTGCTCAAAGGTTTTGGTTCGTTTCACACAGTGCAATGTGAAAACAACTGCATCAGCTGAAAATGTAACAAATGCTTCAACTTTGGTCCCCAATCAAACCAAGTCAACCACCCTTATAAGAGTTTGTTGCCAGTTCACATCTGAAGTGTCATATTTATCTATATTCTTTCTTATAGTTATTGTTTATTGAAGATATATCTGGACTCATAGGGAACTTTTGTATTTATGTTTTAACATAAATGATAGCGACATCTGGAAACTTAGTCTGGATTTTTTTGTAAAATCTAAAACTGAGTTCTTTTGCACCAGCATAAATATTTTGCTCGTCTTTGTCTTCCCACACAGAATTCGGATGCTGACCCCGAAATCTTCCAACAATCACATGCCAGCAGGACCTCTGAAGACACAACAAATGCAGCTGAACGTAACGAAGATAGCGAAGGGAAAATGTCAGAAGATGGGTATGAAATCATGAACAGGATCAGCCCACAAGGCGATTCTCCCAAAGCAAACATTACGTTGGTGAAGGAGAGCAGCAGCCCACCTGTTGGGGGCGCTGTAAACCTCATCCTCAGCTTTGGGAACAATGAGGACAGCCAAGTGCAGGTGCTCGATCTACCTGCTGGGACAGACGAGATGTTGAAGGAGACCTCTGAGCCTATTCACAGGGTAAGGAGCGCTCGACACAAAACATCACCCAACATCAGTTACATACATGATCTGTTCAAAGAAAAGAGGAAAATTTTGATGCTTTCAGGCTTTGATGATCACTTTTCTACAACAACACTGCATGGGATCTCCCCGTCTGTACTGCAGGTCATCCCTTTCTCCTTTGGCATTCACAACTTTCTATTTTCCCCTCGTTCTCTCCCTCAGCCCGCTGTGCCTCAGTCTTCTGCCTGTAAAAAGTTTTGGAGGCGTTGCCAGGGGATTTTGGAAAATACTTTGGGTAGTTTAAAGCGAAAGAAAAAGATTTATCGGCAGAGCGCAGATGAGGTAATTTGCGCAGTGTGAACTGGGATTGCATGCAGCGTCTCCAAGTGTGCTGAGACTGCATGCAGTGTGCAGCTGTTTCCAGAGCGTAGCATGCTTTTTTCCTAACCTGGTAGAAGAAACAAAATGTTCAACAACCCAGTGGTTTTGGCTCCTCTGCAATGCAAATATAAAACCAAAGACAATAAGATTGAGAATAAAAAACAGATATGTTTAATCTATTTTACAATAAATGTTTAGACCCTAAATAAGTAAACTTTATTAATTCTTTAAAAATTAAAATAGTCTGTTTTGAGTCTTTAGATTTTTCCTCTTTAGGCTGTATTTGAATAATAAACAGATGTTTTACAGGTTTTTATTGAGAAATACATTAAGATTAAGCAAAGCATCTATAATTCCAGTGTTGACGTTTCTTTTTGAATATTGCTGCCATTCCCCCCGTTTCTCTTTCCCCCAGCTTCTGGTCCAAATCCTGGTTGAGTGCAATGTATTCTTGGTTCATTAGAGCTTTTTTTTCTCGCTATATTCCTGAAGATTGATCACAGCGTGATCAATCTAGAGATCAATGGTCTGATCTCTAGGATGTTTATTTAACCCATTTGCCTTGTGACCTGGTGCTCAATCATGCTGGACAAAAACATTCACTAGCAAGCTGCTCCTCCAGGGTTTCTGTTGAGTTTTAAATACAATTTAGGCATTAGTTGATCTTAAATACTTGCAGATTTAACAGACTTGTGTAAGTCCTACATTTAAATCCTAGTGGTCTTATATAGACCTTAAATTGCTGAAACTTACAAAAATCCTGTACTCTATTTTTAAGCAAATTTGCTGCTGGAGGATGTTTTTCTCCAATCTTTTATTTCTGGCTTTATCTTTGACAATATTTCTGCTGATACAGGTGTGTTGAAGCAGAAACATCTCAAACATATTAGCCCTTTTTGCTGTCTACATTATTGGCTTGGACATTATTCTAGTTGATTAAAGAAGTGTAACTCCCTGATGAAGCCAACATTTGGCTCTTCTAATTCAAACAGAATGCCACAGAAATTAACTTTCATTAACACATTTCCCCCAAAGCTAATTTGAATCATGCTAACACCTCATCTTGTAGCTAAAACTATATTTTAGGGTTTTGTAATTACATTAATTTCTATCAACTTTGTTTAACTGTCTTAGGCTGCCAAAGTCCAATCTCTGCTACTTTCCTGCAGCCTTTAGGTGCCTCTGTTTTTCAACACACCTGAATCAAATGAACTGTTCGTTAGCAGGACTCTTCAGAGCTGGACAAGTTCATTCAGGTGTTGGCTAATCTAATCTGAAAAAAAAAAGTAGTAAAGTTTCCCTGTGTTGTCTTTTCAGCTTGTCTCTTAGAAACTCAAATCAATGGGTAAAATCCCAGCAGATAACCAAACTTTCTTTTTCTCGTCATTAAAAGTTTTATTTGGGATTTTTACTTGTAAAATGAGGCTAGATTTAAAGCTGAAAAGTGGTGATGACAGAAACGAGGTGAGCGATGAGTAAGGAAAGCACACACAGTCTCCTCCCTGCTGCGACTGTTGACAGAAACTCTTTCTTGTCTTTGATGAGCCTGATGTAAACCAGCTCAGGTCTGACTCTCGCCCGGCTCTGCTGTGATTGTGTGAAATGAGTGACCTCATCCTCAGCTCCAAAATGGCTCCCAGTAGGAGTGTGTCCCACATGCCGGTGGAGCTGCCGTCATGAGACAAAAGAACTGGTGCTGAACCTTTCAGAAAGGCCCCAGACTGCACTACATGATTTATAGTCTGGAGCCTATGCAGCTACAAGAGATTAGTCACAGAGTTGAAAGGTCAGGGCATTACAGCTGTGTATGACGACATATGCAGACACATATGATTTTGATTAAATCCTGAGTCTGACGTTGGACTCATGTTCTGTCATGTGCTTTTTACGCATTTTTGTATGCTTCATAAATATTTGTTAATCCAGAGTTTTCTTTGATGAGTTTTTCTCTAAAATTCTTTATTTCACTGAACATGAAGCTTGAGCCGCTCATAGTTTTGCCAACTATACAGGCTTTGCAAAGCTAATCTTACATTTTGTACCTTTGCGCCCACAAACTTCTGTGTATTTTATTAGGATATTATGTGATAAAAGAGTTGTGAATGAAGAGCATCTGTGAAAAATTGTTTCCATCTTGCCACAGATTCTTGATGTAATTTGGGTTTTGAATTTGAATGTTTTCTGTGCTTTGATCTCAGGGTGTTTGTTATCCTGCTAGAAAATGAATCTGCGTCTCAGACTATTTTTTGCAGCCTCCAACATGTTTTCTTCCAGCGAATGTTACACTTTGATCTCATCTGACCGGAGCACCTTCTTCAAAAATGAGCCCAGGACAGAAGTGTCCTCCTTTCTGCAGATTTGGTTTTAAATGGTCTAGTCCAATCAACCAGCCAGATTCTCCTCAATAATCAAAGTTGATTGAGTATTCACTATGGTCACCCCAGGAATGAGAAATACTTTACCTCCACATGTCTGCATTGCGTAAACAATAAAGTAATTTAAATGTTTGTTATTTATTTATTTTATTAAAGCCTTATTCCATTTGCATGTTTATAGTTGTTAGTGAGATGTGAAACACGTTGGTCGACTGTTGTCGTAAAGACAGCTGTGTTTCCATTACAAATGTGTACAAAACGATGACTATACTCTGCTGATGTCCTAAAAAACACAATTTTGTAATTGTGGTATTTCCATTAAATAAGAAATGCAATTAAAGTCACTAAAAAAATATGCTGCGCAATCATCCTCCAACTACTTCCTGTTGTGTTCTTTGCGGTTTGCCTCAGTGGCAAAATCTAGTTGTTGATTATATGACTCACGTGAAGCAAAAAAAGAGTTTCCATTGCAGTTTTGCAAAATAAATCAATTTTGTTACAACCAAAAAACAAAAACACATCAACCTAGTGCCAAAACCTTTATCAAAAAATAAGAGATTTTTTTTTATTGCCGTGTTTCCATTAAGCAAATCTATTTTCAAAATGTCAAACTGCGTAATTATATGACCAATGGAAATGCAGCTCTTGACAGTAAGCATTAACTGTTACCTCTTAGCTGGGCCTCTTAGCTGCTTCTCTAAGTAATGTTCTACTTGCTGGACTGTTTTAAATAGAAAGTGTGTCATAATCTAACCATGTGTAAAATGTCTCCACAACTTTATCCCCATCTCTTTCTTTGGTTTTCATGCTGTTTTTATGATTATATGTTCACTAATGTTCTCTAACCAAGTGCTATGGGCTTAATTTCTGCAGAGATGCGTTACTAGTTATGTGACATTTGATTGTTATTGGTTGCACTAGATTTTGTTCAGGGATATCTAAAGGTAATGGGTTTGAATATAAAAGCATGACATATTTTTCATTTTTTTCTTTTTACTAAAACTAGTTTTCTTTTGTTTTTCTTCTTTTGCAAGACATAGCAAGAACACATTCAGTAACTATCCGCTCATCCTCATGCATTTGATCTTTTTCTGTCTTTTCACAGGTAAGTACTTACCTGCATGTTAAGGACAGCACCCTGGCTGTGGCCCCAGTGTACGAGAGTATCACCCTTCCCCGCCTAAAGAGCCGTTCTGCAGCCTCGAACTCGCCTACTTTATGGCCATCCGCCTCCTCCTCCTGCTCCTCACAATCTTCCCCTGTGACTGACCCACAAACGACCAACGTCAGCTTCCACCCTATGACGGGAAGCGGCGGAAGCTCCATCTTCTGCAGCCTCAAACGGATGAGCAAGAAGAGAAAAAGGAAGCGAGACGAGCGCAGACACACGATACAGAGAATCATGGATGTGGATGAGCAGACCAGTGGGATGCAGCGGTATGACTCTGAGACGGTCACGTATAACACTCAAACATGGCCGCTGAAGGAAGGTCAGAGGAAAAAGAGCTTACAGAAGAACAGAAATGTTGCAGGCACTGGGGCTTACATGAAAAACCCTCTTCTGAAAGACATCGATTCAGAGTATTCAGGAGAAAACAGCATCACTCCGTACGCCGTATCATCCGGACCAACGACTTTTCCATCAGAGGCTCCTGGGAGAAGCCACTGCAGAGTCCTTTCTTTGGGCTCGGTATTGAGCTTCGACCTGCCAAAAGACATGACCCTCTTCCCCAGCATTCAAGAAATCATCACTATTGCCCCTCCAGAGTCTAAAAAAGCAGACGCAACAGATTCTGACCCTCTTTCTCAAAGAAGGACAGTTCTGAGCTCTTTCAGACAGACTCACGTCCTGGCGGCCATCACAGGAAGTGAAATTAGCTCTTCTGAAACACAGGAGTCAATAGCTGCAGCAAAAGATCTACCTGATGAGGAGGCGAGTTTACAACCATCTTCCCTGGAAGAACCTCATGCCGGATCAGAGGAGAAGGACAAAATCTCGTCAGATACTAAATCTACAACAAATGAAATCAGTCCGCCTTCAAAGCCGCCTATTTACATGAACCAAGTCCATAACTGCTGCTCAGTCCCTCATAAACACGAGTGTCTCAGTGTCCACACACTCATCCGGGACCTGAATGGACACCAGTACCATAAATGCACAAAATCCCAGTGTGAGCATGAAAACAGTCCTTGGCTGAAATCAAACCAAGCTTCTCATGTGAGAGTGAATCTGAAGTCAACAATGAGCGTCAGCGTTCGACAGGACTCTGTAGATTCTGGCATCTCCACCTCCAGCAGTTTCAAGCTTTGCACCGATGCTCCCTATCCGGATCAGCCCCGGCCCAAAGGAGTGGTGGGGAAACTCGTTTCCCTTGAGGTGGGAGGCATAGACCCTACTACAACAAGAGAAAACTGTGCCACGTTCTCAAGTTCGTCCCCAGAATCCGTGAATATCAAAACAGAGCCGGTCCATGTCGACCACCAGCAGTTTGAGGAGGAAGAAGAAGAACTGGAGGACATCTGGAAACAGAATACCAACTACAGGCAGAGCATCTGCTCAGACATCATGTACCAGCCCAACCAAACTGGAGATCCACTTTCCAGCTCCCCTCCTGTCACAGAACCACCTGTTCTCTACAGAAACCTGGTCACCGCCTCAGAACCAAACCTCCTCATAGCCGAGTTCAAACTCCCCTCCCACATCCAGAGCTGTCTGGGTTATGAGAAGTGGCAGAACTCCAAAGATCACCTCCCTCCTCTGGCCACAGCGGACCGGAGGTCCTGGGCGGCGTTTCCCAACAGGGAACCAGCCAGCAATACTGCAGTGATGCTGAACGAGACGACGTCTGATCCGGTGAAGCTTCCAGATGTCGGCGACAATCCGAGATACGTTTACCAATACAGAGATGAGGAAGAGGGGGAACAGAAGGAGATGAAAGAAGGAGAGGAGCTAACCAGGTATTCACAGGTAAGTTTGCTTCTTAAAGTATTTTGAAGACACCACTCTGATGCTCTAAAGTTATTTTAGAAGCAAATTTGTTCTCAGAGGTTAAAAACACCTGATGTTGAAGTCTAATTTTTCTGATTGAAAATGTTAACAGATTCCCAAGAAATGAGTTAAAGCCGTTGAGGTTGGGTCATGTCACTCAATAAAGTATCAATAAATACTCCAACAGTGGTTCCTCAAAAATGAATTATCTTTGCTCTCAACTTGTAGCTCTAGTGCCTATAAAAGCCCTAAAACAAAATAACCTTTTATTGAAAATAATCTCACACAGAAGTATTTAGAAAAATCCAACCTTTACTTTGAGTCAATTTAGTCAAAGGGGAAAACAATCCAGAATTAAGCAATAATTATTTTTAACAATTATTTATATGTCTATTGTTAATGTTTATTTGTGTAGCACATTTTAGCAACAAGGCATGTTATGTCCAATATAAGCATAATACAGCAACCAATTATGAAACAAGCAATAAACATTACATTTTGTCAAAATGCCATCATCAAAATATACATTAAATATATTGATCAATATTCCAATTTTTATTAATCAAAGGCAACTCTAAACAGGTGTGTTTTAAGTTTTGATTTAAAGAAAATCAGTGTTTCGAATGTTTTGGTTGTTTTAAAACTTCCTTAATCTTCTATAACATTTCACAAGGTTAACAAATGTAGAGATGTTGGACTATTATTCTGCACAATCTTTGGATCATTCTGGATTCTCTACAGTTTTATAAATGAAATTTAGTTCATGAGAAAAGGTTGATTTGGCTCTGGAGATTATACCACTTTAATAAAATATACATAATTTTTTTTACACATCTGTACCAGGGGTGCCAGTCTGTGTCTTAACTTTAGCAAACCTTGGTAAAGTTCTAACTGTGTATTCTTACTTTTTTTTAACAGAACCAGTCTATGAGTCTCCTTTCAGTCAATATGGGTTTGAACGAAGCCTGCCAGAAAAATCTTAAAGACGTAGCAAAGCCTCAAGAACGAGTAGCCACAGGAGGGCGCTGTTTCATCCTAGTAAGACTGAAACCTGAGTGGAAATATTGTTTGTTGTTAGTTGATCTTTTTGCATGAATGTGGTTTTTAATTCAAACCCATGTAGAGTGGAAAACCGGAGCATCAGTCTATGGAGGGAACCCTGGAGAGGAAGCACAAGCTGCAGCTGGGAGGAAAGAAAGTAAGAAATGTTTAGGCCTACATAGTCAGCAGATGTAAAGCCCAGAGTCAGCAGCATGTGTTCTTATCTTATTTTCACAGGCTGCCTCCAGAGGCTGGAACTCCTACCACGCTGTCCTATATAGACACACCTTGTGCTTCTTCCAGGACAGAAAGGATACACTGCGCGTAAGCAGAAAGCAGATATGATATCTGTAAAGCAGTTGGCATGTGGTGACTAATAATGAGTTTGTGCTTCAGAGCTCTGCATGCGGTCTACCGCTGAACCTCATGGGAGCTGAGTGCTCAGCTGCCCCAGACTACACCAAAAAACCCAACTGCTTCCGACTACGGTAATCCTGGGCAAACAGCCAAATTGTCATTGCAAATTACACCAATTTAAAGGTAAATAGTGAGACGTATGCACTGCAGATTTTTCTTTACCGCCATCGTTTCTGGTCTTCAGGCTCCGTGACGGGTCTGAATATTTGTTTAATACCACCTCCCGCTTCTTGATGAAGAAGTGGATCATGAAAATACAAGCAAGCACAGGTAAATATAATAATACTGAGGCTTTCAAAAGCATATTTTTATATTTTTCGCATCACGATCACACGCATTAACGTATTTTATTCTGATTTTACGTAATAGATCACCACAAAATACCAAATAAAGTGGAAAGAAAATGATTCAACATTTTATTTATTTTTGTTGCTGTCACTTTAGTAAACACTTGTTTTTTGGGTATGTTTCTACACTTTTTGCACATCTTGAGACTGAAATCTTTGTTAGTCCTTCCTTCTAGAACAGCTCAAACTCAGTCATATTTGACTGTGACCATTAGCTGTTAAGTCTTACCACAGTTTCTCCATAGGATTTAGGTCTGGACTTTGACTAGATAATTCTAGCACATAAATATGCTTTGATGTAAAGCTCTGGCTGTATGTTTAGGGTCGTTATCTTGCTGAAAGTTGAACCTCCACCTCAGTCTAAAGTCCTTTCTGGCTTTCACATTGACTCTGCCCATCTTCTTTGCAGAAAAACACATCCCAACAGCATGATGCTGTCACTACCATAAATGCTTTGCACCCTCTAACAACTTTTCTTTCTGGAGTACAAATCCCCACCACACTTTTGTTCACAGATTGTTTTGAAAATCATGTATTGTTTTCCTTCCACTTACACAATTATGCAATATTTAGTGTTAATCTGTAACATAAAATCTCAATACAATCCATGCAGATTGTGGTTGGAGCATGACAAAATAAAAAAATAAAAAAATCTTAAGTGGGTTGTAGTTAATAGTTGCGCTTGTAGTAAATAACTGTGCAACTGATGGGATCTTTTCTCCTGTCAAAGGTCCAAGTGAGCTCATGTCTTCACCAACAAATGTTCCTGGTGATCAAGCCTTTCCCATCTCTTTGTAAGATAATGCTCAAAACAATTTGAATAAAATATTCTGTGCAGCATTCTTTAATGTTGACTGTTACCGGCTCTTTTGCTTTAGATGCCAGGATCAAACCAGCGCTCTCTGCCATTCCCAGCACAAAGTCACCCACACATTCCCAAGGTTGAAACAACAGAGCAGCGATCAAACCAAAGAAATTGTCGTTCTCACCAGAGAGCACAGTCACATGCTCCAGAGCCAAAGAGCGGACGAGAAGTCCAAGACCTCATCATTGGATCCAGGCTGCTGTGGTAAGAGTGGAGAACTGTTTACCAAAAGAGACATCTGAACTGCATGTGTCTGAACTCACCCCCAGCCAAATGAATATCTCACAAAAGAAATGCTGGATGTTGTAGGTACAGCAGGTGCCAGTAGGTGGAGCTGAAGTACTCCACGTTGAATAGCTGTAGTGTCACATGATTGCTAAGGGGGTTTGTTTTTACAGTAAATGTAAATCTCTTCTTACTCAGCTTTTCTGCTCTCATTTGACCCCCACAGATGATGATGATGATGATGGTGATGAATGCAGCTTAACGCAGACAGTGACTCACAGACTTTCTGTAGACAACACTTCTCCTTCCTCCTCTCACTCCCCTGCAATCAGCAACCAGAACTGGCTCAGCAGCAAGCACCGCTCCCACTCTTTTACATCAGGTTAGATTGCTTCGGTTAGCCTGAATTTTATCATTTAGCACATTCAATCTGAATATTGGTCATTTTTCAGCAACCTACCAGAAGATTAAACCCATGCAACACTCTCCTGGAGGAGAAGGGGTGGAAAAAGGATCCAACTACTGTGTGACTCTGGTGGTCGGGGGCAGTTCGGCAGACAGCTCGTCGATGAGCAGAGGTCTGGAGCCTCCGGTGCTGCCCTCACCTTCATGGCAGCCAGTCGTGTTTAAGGACTCTGCTCTGAAAAGCTACTCGAGCCTCCCACGACCTCGCAACAAATCTGTCTTTAAAAAGTTCTTTGGGAAAAAAGAGCCCTGAGCGTATACATGCCGGTTTTTGCAGATAGTTTCTAACGTGCAGTGCACATTTAAATAAAAACACACTACTACTGACCATATTTATGAGCAAAACACTTATCCTAGTTATATTTTTGATGTGTTTGTGATAAATCACTACAGAGCCTTAAAAGTCATTATGAATAACCTGTTTTATCAGTGTCTCTTTTTTGATCCTTCACTTTTTAAGACGGATAAAAACTAACACAACTGCTAACACACTGCAAAGTGTGCACTGTGTACTTACAGTTCAACTTTCCTACAGTCATCACTGGCGTGAATGTCATATTAATTCAGGACAATAAAGGATTTCTTTCAATGATTTATATCAAGATAGAAGGATAATGCAGCTTTCAGCTTCAGTAATTTGAGAAAACAAGAGTTGGATTAACAAGCTTAGACATTTTCTGTATTTTTTGTGTCATCAACAAAAAGTAAATTATCAAGCATCATGTAGTCTGGTTACTGAATTGCCAACAGTACTGCTGCCTACTGGATAGAAAATTAAAGAAAATATCACCAAATTCATTCATTTCAAGCTCAAAATACATACACCATTAGCAATATTTGAATGTCTTAATTATGGGCATGAATGTCATTATTTTAGGTCTTTCAGAGTGCAATTTGAGCTGATTGTATCCTTTTTCTGAGCCACTGCATTGTTGAAATTAAACATACACCCTCACTAAGATGCTGATAAATGTTGCTTACCAAGTTGCGAAGAAACCACAGACGTCCTCGAAACCCTTTGCACACACTTGATACTCGATCTAAAAATGCTCCTAAATGCCTATTTTAATAGTTGGAACACCAAATGTACCTTAATATGGCTTATTATGATATGTGGAAACCGTCTCTGCACGACTGCAGAAGCTAGCATCCATGGTCTATCTGACTTCCGCTCTTCTTGGTACATCCAGTCAGCACCAAGGAAAATGAGCAGCACTCGTTGATTGGCTGCCTTTCAAACACCAACAAATGGTTTGAGCTTTGCTCTGGTGTATTTTAGCTTCCGAAGCTGCATTTTCTTTATAATATTTCAAATATGGTCTCTGAAAAACAGGATAGAGATCGCCATTTTAGTTGAACCATCTCAAGAAGTTAAAATTTGAGTGGGAAGTCAATTTTTGATCAAGCACGTTTTTCTCTAAGATGACTCCAAACAGGCTTCACTGTGGTCGATGAGCCTTGTGTTTCAATACGTTTTGGTTTGGAGCTTCCTGTGTTTTTGTTCTTGAACATTATAACAAATGTTTTTATTCAGAGATTAACAGTATGGGTCACATGATGGAGACTTGGACACAGTTGGGTCTTAAAACCGGACAAATATCCAAAGCCTCCTTATATGTTCAGAAAAACTTTGAATTCAGCCTAATGTATAGTTTTGATCCTGTGTGGATCAGAGGAAATCCTCAATACATTAAACTTCTGCATCAACTTGTTGTTTATGTTAAAGGTTAAAGTTAATATGACATGTAAACTTCTGGAACTGTAGTTGCTTTGATTGTTTGTGATCATCACTCTTGTATATTTCTTTTAATTTTCTCCCTGTTGTGCTTTGGGTTTTCTGTTCCCCTTTATGTTAAACTAAATATTAATACGTTAAGCTCTCAGTGCCTTCAGTTACGCTGCATTTTAGCTGCTCCTCAACTATGAATTCACAGTTTGATACTGTTTGATCTTGTGTGATTTAACTACTTTTTTCCACCTTCTGAGGCGAAGACTAAATACTTAATAAAACTCAAAACAAGGTTTTGCTTTTGCTGTGATTAAAGATTAATTTTTGACACACTTGTGGTACAAAAAAGTATTTTTTTTTGTCATGTCTGTCTGGACTACTTTGAGAAGAAAAGCCATAAGATGAAACAAGAGATTAAAGGTCGGCAAAGCTAAGAACATCTCCACATCACAAGCCGTCTTTGTGCATATTAAAACATGACCCCATTCAGAGACGTGATTTAAACATAAATAATCGCCGCTTCATTTAAAGCTGAGGAACCAGACGCTCTCTGTGGACATGGTTGCATAATAAATTCAACTCATAAAGCCTTTGCAAACTAATGCTGCTTAGCATTGCAAAATATTCAGTGTCTGCTTTGGATTAGTTACAGTAGAGAAGAAATTGACTAATTTGGGCATCTCAAAAGTTTTGATGCTTACTTTGAAAAAAAAAATTGTAGAAGGAGACTGGTGTAAGCTGTTAACTGGTTTGGTGAGCAGTGCTGTTTGTTGTTGACATCCAAAGATTCAGAGCAGCTAAAGTGTAGCTGCAATTAAAAGAGTGTTAGAATGCTGTAAAAGCTCAAATGCCATAAATATTTTACTTTAATTTCAGAACATGTAGCCATATTTGTCACTTATATGCAAAGAAAGTGAAAAGATTGAATGTAGCAGAGAGGTCAGCTTTGGGGCAGTGAAGCTAAACTGTCAGAGACAGCAGTTTCCGTGTTTTGGTGGTCGTGCTGATTCTGACAGCAGCAGAAATGTTGGAATATTATATGAGGAGGAGCATGACATGATTCTCTGTAAGCCTGCAGATCTGAGGGAGGATTTAAGAAGTGCACCTGGAAACACTTATCACATACTTCTGCAAAGTATGGTGATAAGTGCAAAGTAGCTCAATCACAGATGTACTGAAGGCTTCGGAGGGCTTGCATGGTACTGCCTGTCAGCGTGAGGTCAAGCAGTATCCACCAGTTAAAATGTGCATAAACACACCATCAGTACTGATCAATCTTTCCAGTAAATTTTTCTTACACGTTTTTCTGCTATTTGAAAAAAAAAAGACATGGAATCACACAGTGATGATAACAATGGAGCCAAAAAACAATAAATGCTACTTTGTTGTGTTCACACTGTTTTCTATGTTACCATGTATTCTGGTGCTTCGAAAAATGGTTTATGTTGGTTTTAATGAAATGAAGTTCTGTTGTTGCTTTTTTTGGGCTCCTGTTCTGAATAGTGCATATTTACTGAGATATCACTCTTATTTATCTATTTTTTGTAGTATACTACTTTGAAAAAATTTAAGAGATTACTCAAAATTATCAGATTCTCTGATTTTACTCTTTATAGGTCTATGGTTGAGTAAAATTAACATTGTTCTTTTATTCTATGAACTACTGACAACATGTCTTTAGTATTTATTTGAGGAAATGAGAAAGATGCAGTGATTTCAGACCTCAAATAATGTAAAGAAAACAAGTTCATATTAATTCAGAAACAACAATACTAATGTTTTAACTCAGGAAGAGTTCAGAAATTAATATTTGGTGGAATAACCACAAGGTTTTCAATGGGGTTCAGAGCAGAAGGCTCTTCATTTTTTCCAGAGCGGAATGTTAAAGGATAAATTGACCAGACTGAGAATGAATATTCATTGCTGAATGAGTGCTTCTTAGTGCTCAAAATGTTATTAGAATGAATCAAACAGGGACTCATACCTTGAGTTTCAGTTTCAAGGACCAACTGGACAAGAAGTTATTGGCTGAATTAGTCAAAAAAAATGTCAGTTGTTGTTTTGCTAAAGTTACTGAACCATCAGAGCAGACAGCACGTCTGCGTAGTCTAGAATAAGATCAAATCACGTTATTATTGGTTTCATTGACACATATATTCACAATGAATTTACATAATTACATATCAACAGCGTCTATGTGATGCAAGTTGTTCAAAACATCCGTGGAGGCCAGGCTTAGCCTTATACTACAGTATGCATAAGCAGGGGATGCTGGTGTATTTTTCAATTAAAGTTGTATATCTCTACATGAAACACAAGGCACATGTGCAGTAGAGTGAGGGGTGTATAATTATCCACATTGACATTCAGGAAGTGACTGATACAATTAGTCACTGCCTTCACATATGGCATCTATTCCTTTGGAATGCACTGACTGCCATACTGAAGACATTTCTGTGTGTTTTTCCCTCTCCGTCATGTTTGCAGCGACAGCCGTATCGTGTAAGGGCCCAGAGGGACGCAGCACCAGCCAATCGATTGATCGTCGTGTCCCAGATCTTTGTGTCCTCTCCACCCCCTGACCTCTATACGATTCACTGACAGCTCCTTCTGCTCCAGTCACAACTGCGGGGGGTTGTAGCCCTCCCCTGCAGACACAGCAAACAGCTCACTATGCTTGCATGTCAGCACACTCTGGAGGCTTTTCCTTTAAGTGAGGGGGGTTTTGTAGAGCAAAACATGCGCTGGACAGGACAACTGCTCAAAATGACTGGACGACATTTTGCTGCCTTTTCCCCCTGTCCAACCTCTTAAAGACTGACCGCCTGACATGTCCTCCCAAAGGTGGGGTGAAGCGTCTTAGACCTAAGTGACTCAGGGGTAGGTAGTGTCTTTCAAAGAGATCAGGAGATCAGAAGGAGTCATCAGGACAGTGTAACAGGAGAAACAGTAGTTTCTAGTAGCTATCAACAGTAGTTTCTATCCCTACTGTTGATAGAAAATGGTGCTACTGCCTTTGGAGGGATGCATGACGCTCAACACACGACACATTCACACAGGGATGGAAAGTTAGTTGTTCCTTACTTGAGTTACTTTGCTGAAATACAGAGTGAAGCAGCATAATTAATTGTATAAAAGAGAATAGATTTATGTTTTATTGAAAATCTCTGAGCTTTCAACTTGCAGGCTTCAAAAAGGTCAGTTCTGTCGTTTAGCAGGCTTTGAAACCCAAAGCTGCAGGCCGCAAGCAGCCTTATGGGAGGCCATGAAAGAGACGTAACGGGAAGAGTGAGTTTAAGAACTGTCTGTGCTGGGCAGGAGGCAAAATGGTGGATCAAATGGCCTCATTTCCATAGCCCTGGAATCCCATTTCACTTTATTTATTCACCTCTTAATATTTGCACATATAAAGCTGTATTTAATAACTCTGAATGAGGAGTGCCTCACTGTGAGAGGCTTTCGGACACTTGGATTTAAACATTTTACTTTTTTTTAAACATTAGTTTACAATCTGAAATATGGATATATACATTGTGGTAAGTATCTACATGTCATGGTGTACAGATGTGAAGGTGCATGTAACAAACAAAGTATATAACAGAGGTTATATACTTTAGAATGGAGTTTTTTTGTTTTTTGGGTTATTTTTTTGAATGACTATTCTTTACTTTGAATATACTGAAATAGGATATCACTTGAGTGTAGATGTTGGGTATTCTACCCACCTCTGCTTATCAGAATCAGATTCAGAATCAGCTTTAATTGTTATGTTTATGTGCAAAAACAAAGAATTTGACTCTGTGCGAGGATTTAGGTTTCTGTGTTGTTTTTTGGTTAATTTAAGATGTGTGTCTTACCCTTGATTGATCCCAGCTGTGCCTCGTGTTCCCTCATTTCTTCCTGTGTATTTAACCTCACCTGTGTCCCCTGCTCCCTGTTGGATCCTTGTGTAATGTCAAGTCTTTGCTGTCATTGGTTCTGTGTAACTTCCTGTAATACCAGTATCTGCGTTTCCTTGTCTCATCACTCACCTGTGCTGCCTGGATTCTGTTCATGTTCTTGATCACTGTCAAACCATCATTTTTCCCTACAAACTGGGTCTTGTGAAGCTCTGAGGTGTTGGTGTTAGCTTTTAGTTTTAATTTAGTTGTTAGTTTTGTTTCCTGTAGCCCCATGCTAACAGAAAACACATTTTGTATCCGGGATGTGTGTGGTCTGTAGAGATGTTAGCTCCATTTTTCCTGACCCTAAACCTAAAACATCCTGGATGGAGTTAAGGTCATATAGGTTAATTTTGAATACATAATCACTCTCATAATTGTTAGAGGTTTTTAAAGAAAATTGCTTGGTTTCCTGGTACAGACATGGCAGGAATATGAAGCTATTCCAGAAATTTCACATTGTATCCACCCCAAAACGATCAATATTAGTTTGATCAGGAAACTAATAAATAAATAAATAAAGTCCAACAGAAATTGTTTTGTTAGTTGTTTTTTTCCAACAAGAAGTTAAATTAAGACTCATTCTGTGCCCACAGTGCCTGGCTGTCATATGCATGCGCAGGTTTCTGCACTGAGATTATTTGGCACCACAAAAGATAAGTAGTTTATTTCGCCTCCACATCTCCGTGTATGTCGTATGTTCTCCACCGGATAAAGTCAATTTTATGTGCTGCTTTGGGAAGGTTTGGGCAGGCTGTTGTGTAACAATATGTCAGATTTTTATCAGCTGCGTTTGGCCTTTTAGCTTCCAGGACCATACATCATCCCTTGCCCCCTCCTTCCTGTCTGCAGCTGTCAGTGTGCCTCCTGGGATGATACCACAAAGAGCAATAACTGGAGAGAAAGCACCACATCTAAGCACCCTCTCCCCCATAAAAACCTCACCCTCCCACCAAACAGCCAAATTCCTTTTTTCCTGAATTGTTGGTGGGCTTCTTGCATTTCTGTACCCTTCCTGAGATGGAGGGATAAAGGGTTTAGGGTCCTGCTCAGACATCTGGCCTGGAAATTCAGAGTAAATGCACACATCTGTGTTGTGATATGGCCATTGATTAACTTATATAAATATGAAGCTAACCAATTGTCTGCATGACTTTATCAGTTATCATGCACTACATCTTGCTTAGGACACATTGACATTTTCAAGTTCCTTCACAGTAAGCAGGTTTTTACAGCTGCAGACAGCCAAAACTTAATGCTTGTAAAGAAAAAATATAATTTTTTCTGATTTAGTTGCAGTATAGTCACATACAGTTGTTTTTCTGCGTCATAGAAAACATTTATCAAACAAATAAAAACAAGAACTTTATTTCATAGCCACAGCAATGCATTTGTACTTTCTTTTAAAATTAGCCGTTTTTGTTGTTTTCATGTGATTTTGAAATGTATTTACATCAGTAAATATGTGCAAAAGTTTTTTGGTTTATCACAGTAGCATAATCTCACACGGAAAAATTTCTGAAACTTCAAGTATTCAATTTTAGTTAATTTATTTACCGTTTAGCTGGGGGAAAGCCACGATAAGAAATGTTAATTTTTAGTACACTCACTGATGCTACAATATTTGACACCTGAAAATCCTGAAAAATAAAATATATGTACAGTTGAATACTAAATTACTATTGTCCCTAGCTTATATAAATCTAGGCTTATTTTCATTTAACTCAGAAGTTTGTTTCAGACAGGAAATGATAATAAATAAGACAAAGTAAAAAGAGTAAACATGTATATTTTATTTAAAAAAAATTTAAAATTAAAAGATCACTTTAAAACTAAACCTGCCAGGGGAATGAATGATTCTGGAGTTCACTAAACATGTGATTATGATGACTGATCATAATTGATTTCTCCTGGCCACTCTTCAAAATGTGAAAGACAAGAGAACATCCAATTTAAGCGAGGCAGATGGATGTTGATTTTCCTAAATCAAGAAATGGTTACAGGGAAATAGGTAGCTACTTGCCCAAACTCGTCCATTTCTACATTCAGACCAATAATTAATGTTTAAAACAGCAAATATTGTGAGAATCAAGGCTGGATGAGGACTCACGTTTGTTTTGGCACCAAATATGGATGGTAAGGAAAGCATAAAAACATTTCCAAATCAAACAACTGCACCTTCGCATTACCAAGCTGCCATAACACCCATTATATACGATCTACATTCCAAATGGATGTTTGAGAAACATGCTGTCCAACCGTCACATGAACATGGCCAGTCTGCTGAACAATACAGGAACTTTAAATCACACCATTTTCAACTTTTCAGTTACAAATGCTCCAAGTAGGTTTGGCCTAAAGCAAACAGTGGATCTGTGGAAAAGCACCTCATGATATTTACTAGAGCATGGTAGAGGATGTATGATGCTGTGGGCTTTTTTCTCTTCCAACAGCCTCAGAAACCTCATTAGAGTACAGAATATTGTGAAAATATCTGAAATACAGGAACATTTTAAACAAAAATTTTGTATTTTGTAGCATCTGCAAGAAGGTGGAAAATAGATCATGATCCAAAACATTCTACCAAATTAGGACAGAAATGTCCCTGTTGGAGAACCTGAGAGAAGTTATTATAAACTTTTTTGTTGTTGTTGAATGATTCCAAAATTAGTTTCTAGTATAAAACCTATAATTCACGTTTTTGTATTTCTGGATATGTTTTATATTCAGCAACAATTTCTCTTATTCCTCTACGGCTAAACAGATGGTGTTCAGGAGCTGCGGATGAGCTCGGTGCACATCAAGTGTCATATCCTGGGGATGACGAGTAAATCATATGCACGTATAGTGACAACATGGACTGTATGGATGCTAATTACATCATAAAGCATCAGATGCATCCATATGTGTGTACATCCTCCATTTGGTAGAACTGGCAAGGGCTTTGTCAGTGTTATGTAACCCATCTGGTGCTCTGCTGCAGGGAGCCAGCTCTCCTGCTCGGCTACTTCAGGCTGAGTAGCCTTAGATTGTGATGTTGTTCTTCCATGTTAGTTAGAAAATAATAAAAATGTAACTTTAGAGCTTACTGGTGGCAGCTGATCCAGTTGTGCGCTGGTCATGTGAGGCCACGGAACAGCAGATGCTTGCGCAGCAGCCCGTCTGACGCAGCTCACGGCTGGCAGCTCTTTCTGCAGCCAGCCTGACAGGTCACATCAGTTACACACTGCAAAACAAGCCCCCCAAAAAAGCGCCTTCCTTTTTTTTTTATCACTTTGAAATGACCTGGAGGTATTTCAATGCTGCAATAAATAAATAAATAAATAAAACATGTTTGCCAGAGGGTGTTGTCTATTTAAAGCTTCAGCACAACTGTCAGGCTCGGAGCTCTCGCAGAATCGGCGCAGCGAGTCGATACGATCAACACATTACAGGTCACAAAGAGGCGACCTTTTCTGCAGGTTTGACAACAAATTCTCCTCTGTGGTTTTAAACCCTCCATTTAGCTCCGCTACAAATCCTTTATGAAACAAGAAATAAACCCTTAATTCACTGTTACCACTTATCCTGCGGTGTAATCTGATGGAACATGGAAACACATTTCCAGGGGGATGGGGGTGGGGGGCGGCAACACAAAATCCCTACAACCGCAGTTAAGCTTATTTACTTGTAAGCAAAGAATGTGAAAACAACAATCGAGTTTTATGGTCAGGATGAAAACCTTCGCAGGAGCAAAAACTGTTTATATAATTTTATACTAGAGAGAACCTGATTGTTGAGAGGAGTGTATGTTTACAGTTCACCGCAAAAGTATTTACACCACTTACACTTTTCAAAATTTCGTCATTTTTCGTAGTTTGATTTTAGTGGAGCTTAAATGATAGACTGACAAAAGATGTGAACTAGAGAAAAAATACATTCCTTTTCAAAACCATCCCCTTTTTACTGATATTACCAAATGAAATATAGTGCAGGATTTTAGTTTAGATAATATTCTAAACTAAAATACTACACATCACCCTGAACACACAATCTCCACACTGAAACATTGTGGTGATATGTTTTTTATTTATTTATTTTTTTCTTCTCAGGTAAAGGAAAACTGGTCTGGCTGGAATACGAATACAACAATTTTCAGATTTTTAATTGCAAAAAAAACAGAAAAGTAGCACTTTTAAGTCTCTAACTTGTGCTAGCCTAAAACATAAATGCCCAAAACGGTTGTGTGAAATCAAATAGTTATTATAATATTGCTGAAAATAGCTTTAGCATGCCAGTGATGGGAGTTAAAAACAATCCAACAAAACTAAAATATCACTGGTCTGCAGGATGTTAATGCATCATGGAATATTTTTCCAAATATTTTATGCAAGCAGTCTTTTGTGAATGTGATTTAGCGCACATTGATACTGGGATGATTCTGATTCTGTCCAGTAGGTCTACGTTTGTTGTGATAATGTGAGAAAAAGTGGAAATGTTGTGCAGGTATCAATACTGTTGCAAGGTGCTGCATTTTTGCTTCTATTCGTTTGTGATGGCGGGTGAATAGAGCGCACATCATTGCACAATTAAATATTGATTGATACTCTGTGAGCAAAAGCTCAACACAAGGCAGAGCTTCTGTCGGGAAGAATTAATAAAATCACCAGGGTCACCGCTTTGTGTGCTCCTTTATTGAAAGAAAACATCGGCTGTGATCTTGGAAAACTTGAAAAATAAAAAACTGAATAAGGAACAAACAGAAAACTAACTGAATATATTCCCATTTGTGTTCCATCTCACAATCAATTGTTAAGCATGTAATCCATTTTGTAAACAGAAATGATTCTTTACATTAAACACATGTATGTGGCACAACAACTCTTCCACCCTCTCATCTTGCTGCAGAGTACAGTAGGTGACAACACCACTGTTGACCATGAACAGACTTACTTAACAGTCGGCTTGTGTGAAGCATATATGCACAAACACATGAGGAAATTGACGTCAGCACAAACTGCAGGAAGATGTCCTTTCACTGGTTCTGGCTTCTGTGTTTTAAACACTCTTGTAGGGTTGATAAAATGTCCTGCAGAAGAGCGTTTCTGTTCTCCTTCGACACCTAGACGAGAAAAACGAGAGTGGAAAAAACTATTAATATGAGAAACAGGATCAGTCTGAGCAAAAGGAGAAAAAAACACTATACAAATGTCCAAGGAAATGAGACAACATTCTGCCTCGACATTACCAAGCTGACACTTAAGCACAAAGCAGAGACGTGAAAGGAAATGAGAGAAAGCTTTCAACATTTCTTACAAATAAAAGTCAAAACCAAAAAAAACAAATCAATTGCAGCCAATTTGTGCCACATGACAGTTAATTAGTAAATAAAATCCACCTGTGTGGAATTTAATCTCAGTAGGATCAGTAGGCAGTAGGATACACCAAAACATGGTGGTGGCAGCATCATGATGAGGGGATGCTTTCCTTCAGCAGGAACACAGAAGTTGGGAACAGTAAATGGAGCTAAATACAGAACAATCCTGGAGGAAAACGGGTTAGAGGCTGCAACATGTTCCTGTTTCACCATTCCCAGGGAAACATGGGGGTGAAAGCATCATGCTGCGGGGATGCCGTTCTTCGACGGGAACAGAGAAGCTGGTCAGAGCTGGAAGTAGTTTGAGGAAACCTAATATAGGACAATCCTGGAGGAAAATCTGTCAGAGGGCAGGAAAGACTTGAGACTAGTGTGGATTAGATCAAATCCTACCCATGTGGAAAAATGGTGTAGTCAAAGCCCAGACCGAAATCCGACTGAGAATCTGTGCAATGACTTGAAAATGTATTTTCCATCCAATCTGAATGATAAGATTTTTATTTGGACAAAAAGAAAAACCAACATGAACTAAAATCCTTAGAGTTTGTGGTTTAACAAAACAATGAGACAAAGTTGAAGAGGTAAAAATGTCGCTATAAAACACTATTCTCCTTTCACGTCCAGTATAAATCTCTCTACTGTCTCATAACCTGATTTGGTCTAACACAATGTCTGCCACAGTACAGTGAATACTTTGCATGACAATGTTTGTAACTAAGTCCCCCGTTAGAAATTATCTTGACATTTGAGACACCCCTTTGTTGTTGAATCAGTCACGCATGATTTAGATTTAATCCGACTGCGGCTGAGAGAGATAATGCAGGGTCGGCCCTCCTGCCCTCCTAACTCTAAGGGGATACAGTGTAAACACTGTCCTGTTGCTATTAGGGGAATTAACAATTCAGATACTGACCCAAATAGCTCCTTTTCTTTATGTTTTTAAACCAGTGAGGCAATGAAGTGATATTTTTACTTACAGTGAAGATCTTGACGTCCCTCCTGCTCCGGACCTCCTCCACCAGACCGAGTGGTTTACCTTTGGGGACAGGGATGGTGCCCAGGATTGTGCAAGATGAGCCATCTAAAGTCTGCCTCACCGCTCTGATGAAGGCCTGACTAAAAAGCTCCATTTTGCCGATCTCGTCAATGATGAAAATCTTCCTGCTGTCCCTGTCTGCTGCCCCCGTCTGCAGACCAGGAAATGAAAATTCACTGAGTGCAAAAACATGGTCTTAATACTCGTCATAATAAATTTGGTGACTTATGACGTTTCAGTCAATTATCCACTTGTTTTGTTTTAAAAATCTTTCAAACCAGACGCCATAAAATCCAAGAATATCTGAATTGTAGCGACCGAAATGATTTACAGTTAAATCACAAAACAGACGAGGCAACTGCTGGGATCCCTCAAAACTTTAGGACAAAAAATGTTAAAAACAGAGCAAGAACACAAGAAATTTAATTTTCTAAGTGAATTATTCATTATAGTTAGCATCAGTTATTTTACCCTGAGAATTAACTAAGTGAGCAACTGCAAATTTTGAAGTGCCTTGTAAAAGTGTTGAAATCCTTTGAACATTTTCAAATTTTACAATTTGAAACTTCAATAAGTTTTATCAAAATTTTATGTGGCAGACAAAAAAAGTCATAATTGTGATTACAAATAATAAAAACCTGTAAAGTCTGGCGCACATTTGTATTCAACCTCGCCTTTAACTTTTAGCTTCTCTACAACTTACCACTTACCTGATCGCTCTGTTTGTTTCAATTTGTTCTTGAATGTTCTCCAAAAATTCTCAGATGTCTTCACCAAAAAGCTGGCTTTATACTTAATTAAATTACAAATGAGTGTAACAAACTTACTAATCAGGAAACTCTTAAATTCACTCAGAAAATATGCACACCAGACTTTTCAGATTTTTTTGTAAAAAAAAAAAAAACATATAATTTTCCTTACAATCAAAAATAATGCCTTTACTTTGCGTTTTATTGCATCAAATTTAAACAAAAAAAATTTTTGTTAGTGGCAATAGCACAAAAAATATTAAAAGATTCAAGGGTTATGGATATGAAAGTGGAAGGTACTGTATATTGGCACTAAAATCAACTCTCGATCTTAATTTACCTATAATAATTGATACCTACAGCATGTTTACATGACTTTGACAATGTTTGGGAGTCCCAATGAGCCGCAGTGATTGCACACAGAATGCAAAGCGAGATGAAAGTGAACCGTGTGACGCCATGCCACAGACGTCTTCTCTTTACATGTGTAGGCGTCACTATAGGCTCACTTTACATGCGGGATTAATCACGGTCAGTGACAGCCAGACGGCACCAGCAACACTAAAAATGTCACTGTGGAATTTACATGCTTGCAAGCTTCCAATTATTCCCTCAATTGTGAGGGAAATCAAAGGTTTGATGATTTAGAAGTGGGGAGAAGAAGGGTCTCATTTAAAAGATGAGTTTACAGGCCATGGGCTGCAGTCTTACATGTCTGAAGAGGGGAAGGGCCAGGCTTTCAAATGAAGGCAAATCAACCACATACTGTCCCACCGTGTACTCCCCTCTGCCGTGAGATGTGCCGGCTCCTTCTCTGCAAGACAAAATGAGGTGTGGGTGAGTCAAAACTATGGGATGAAAAAGGCAGCCAGCTTGATACGGGTGCTGTGGGTAAAACCTCCACCTGATTCTGGACAGGTGGCCCCTCTCTCCTGCAAGTGTGACGACATCAAAGCCGACCCTTCTGCCTCCCTCCCTGACCTCTTCTGTGTAAAGTCCTTCCACTCCCACTCCGGATGACACTAAAGCTTCACAGGCTTTTTGGACCAGAGTGGTTTTTCCCACACCTGTGGGTAAAACAATAGACCTGTTATAAAAACATAGTAATAACATGATTCTACAAGAAGTTTGTGACCATATAGTGTCTTGAATTTTTCTACATTTTTACATATTATTGAGAATTTAAGTACCAGCACACACACAGTAGTGCTAAATTGTGAAACACGGCTAAAATACAGCTCTGGAAAAAACTAAGAGCCCACTGCACTGAAAACCTCCTGGTTTTTCCACCAAATGTTAATTTCTGAACTCTTCCTGAGTTAAAATATTAATATCGTTGTTTCTAAATGAACATGAACTTGTTTTCTTTGCATTATTTGAGGTCTGAAAGTGCTGCATCTTCTTCGTTATTTTGACAATTTCCCATGTTCTGCAAATATAATAAATTTTTGCTTGAAATTTCAGAGACATGTTGTCAGTAGTTCATAGAATAAAAGAATAATGTTCATTTTATTCAAACATATACACATAAGAAGTAACATCAGAGAAACTGATCATTTTAAGTGGTCTCTTAATTTTTTCCAGAGCTGCATGTAACATGTTTATACAGTGTGGCATGTATTAGTATTTTATGGTGGCCTATTAGGGTCACTGTACATAGAAAAAGGAGGCGGACATTTCCGCAAAACATCTAATTAGTTTATTGATGGAGTTGCTGAAATAAATAGACATTTCAATAATATTCAAATTCATTCAGACCGTATGTCTAAGAACTGAACAGCTGAAACGAGCTAACAACATTAGGAGCGTTATTTAGAGTAACTACGTCGGGATCTGGAATTAGAATAACTTTCTGATTCATGATGACTTACGGAAACACTCGGTGTTTTTATTTACCTGGAGGTCCGGTCAGAAAAACGTGTTTGAACATAGCAGGGGTGTCACCATGCACAGTGCAGCTGCTACAGACGCACTTCCGTACATAGAGAGTTCACGCATGCGCACTGCGTGTTCAACTGGACACTTCACCTAATAATAATACAAGTGTGAAACGGGAAACTTAAATTCTCCAGGAGTTGATCATAACATCTGCTTTAATATTTAATCATGGTGTAATGAGAAAGCTTGTTTGTGGTACGAAATTCAGACTCAAGTCCCAGATTAGGAAATTTACTACACAACTAAATTAATAAAGTAATTGTGTGATATATAGATATGTGTGTGTGCGTGTGTGCGCGCGTGGGTGGGCGTGAGTGTGTGTGTTTGTTAATAAAAAAATAAAATTTAGGCGGAAGAAATACTTTTTTTAAGACATTTTTTGTTGAACAAAACTTAAGAAATTAATACTTACAGTAATTTTTGTATATGTTAGAAAAAGTTGAACTACTTCCAATGACAATGAATTACATTATTTTACTCGAGAGTAGCGATACTTCATAGTATTACTATATAATTAGCTAAAAACCAATTCCGCTGTTTAGTAATTGTAAACACAAGTAAGTAAGCAATATCTTACTATAAAATACATCAATAATTAATTAAATAACTCAGTCAATAAATTAACCACTGAGTTAATTATGCAGTTATGATAAATAGCAAAACCAAACAGAAGTGCTACTCTTGTCTGCTGTTAAAGTCCATAAGGAGAATATAAGACACATTAACATGAAGAGAGATTTTTTATCTTTGCTCAAAAAAAAAATAACCTTTGATAGTTGGTGTTTCTGCTGTAACCTATAAATAAATGTATAAACAAAGAAAACATGAAAAATGGTCACAAAAGCTGATATTTATTCAAAATGTGTGAAGCATAATACAACATATTTTCCTCTTTAAGGGGAAACGGTATCCTTTTGGTCACCGTGTGGGTGTCTGCATGCTTTTTTACATTGTGTACCCTGGGAGTTTGCTGGCTACAAGTTCAGAGATATGTTGGTACTCTTTTCTGAAATCCAGAGATCCAACCTCATCCTCCAGTTCCTCCACTTCCTGAGCTTCAAAAGAGGATGTGGATTGTGCTGAAAATTCTCCAACATGGCTACGATTCCCGGGTGAATTTTTCTTTTCACTTCTTGATACTAAAACACTTTCAGCACAAGAGCTTTGCTCCATTTTGTCACTTGCATTCGCGTGGTTTCTGGAGCAGACAGTTTGTGAGGAAGATGGCTTCTCCACGTCGCAACTATCGGCGTCGGAGGAAAAACTGAGAGCCGAGGAGCGGGTGCGAGGTTGGATGATGTGTGTGCCCATCAAAACTTGGTGAGGGCTTACAGGGTAGTGATCGGCTCTTTTCTGGAAACCTTCAGATCTTGGATTAGAAATGCAGGAATCAGGACTGACAGGAGACTTTGGAGTGTTGGCTCTTGAGGATTCATTACTGGATTCAAGACTGTCAAAGTCGTCTGCATAGTTTGCGTCATTTTTGTTATTGCTGCACTCTGAAAACACAGACTCTGGACTGTTGCTCCTGCTGCTTTGCCTCTCTACGAAATCAGGGACTGAAACTCCGAATTTGTCCCAGTCAGACTGAGAATCTGATTGATCCAGCTCACTGTGATGCTTGTTCTTGTCTTTGCTCAGAGGAGCGCTGTCACTGTGCACACTGAGATTAGGGCTGGGAATGCATTTCAGCTCTTTCAGTGGATGTAAATCTTTTGGATCTCCTTGTGCACCCTGCTGAGTTTTTGCTTTTAGAGTGACCGTTTCTCCTAGTGCAGAGTCAACAGTGAGACTCTGCATCACTGTCTCGATGTTTTCATCTAAATTAGAGCGCCGATATAAAAGTCCTCTTTGTTTGGACTTTATAGTTTTAGGGTTGGACTTTTCCTTTTCTTTAGCCGTCCTCGACTGTGTTCCACTCTTCCTTAACTCCATGCATTCACAACTGTTCACTTTGAGAGGAGAAATTTGCTTTAGCCTTAAGTTGAATGTTTTAGTTGTTCCATACGTGAGCTTCTTCCTTTGAGTTTTCCTGGATTTTAAGGTCTCTTTTTGGCTGTCTTTCCTCTTCACAGGGTAAACTATGGGTGTAGAGCAGTTTCTGGGAGGAGGTAAAGAGTTTAAATTAATGTCAGAGAGATTTGTAGTTTTGTACAGGGACTGAGTTCGTGGTGAGTTTCTGTGATCGCCTGTAACCAGCCTGGTAATTCGATCTGGACTCGGATGAACGGTCAGCTGTGACAGTTCAGCAACAAGAGCATTTAAAAGTGGGAGCTGCTGTAAGGCTTCCCTGAGGATATTTGTGTTGTCACTTGTCTCTTGGTGGCTTTGTGTTTTTGTAGCACGAGACATTTTCTGCTGTACCGCTTTGGAAACCGAACCTTCAGCTTTCTTTTTATGCTCCTCATCCTCACAGATGGAATCTTCAAATGTAAAAGCGTCAGTACATAGATTGAGTAATCTGTAATCCTGATTTTCGTTCCCACTTTTTGCTTCGGCGGTATTACGATAGTAAAGATGAGGAGGGCAGAATGCAGCTAAATCTTCCTCGATAGTGTTCGTTTGACCTTCAGCACAATCATCTTCTTTATACTCATCTAGTAGGATCTTTGAATCTCCTGCATCATTACTATGGATGCTAAACTCTGACTTGTTCCCTGTGGGAGAATACATGCTCCCTGATTTCATTTTCTCCTTGAAATGTTCTTGGTCCTGACCTCCTGGGGTACTTGTGCGTTTATAGCCCCTCCCCTCTGTGATGTGTGGCAGTAAACTTGCTCCCAGACACGTAAGCTTATAACTCAGGGATATTGCTCCGATCTTCTCCCCGGAAAGGTTGCATACAGCAACGACTCCCTTCCCCGTGTGAGCAGAGGGACTGGAAAGCAGCTTGATTCTGTCCATGGCTTCAGCTAGAGATATCAGAGAGGAACCAACCAATCTGGGGCTGCTCTCCTCGCTTACATCCAGCACCATCGCGTACAGAGGGGTGGCAGACAGATGGACGTGCAGAGAGTCCAGGTTCATTTTGAAGAAACAGCACTTGCCTCTGTTAAAGACGAACTCACGCTGTCCGTCCGGCTGCTTTCGCGCAGGCTGGTTAGAGCCAACACTCTTGGATCGGTGCTGATAAATTAGCAGCGTTGGGAAATCCAGTAACCGCACACCGAGAGATATTCTGTCGGGGACTTTGCAGAGTTTCTCGAGTCGGATATAATCCACTAACAGCTCCAATGAAAACAGAGTCTCGGGATTGTCCAACGACATTATAAAAAACTGCGTATTTTATAGCAATAACAAGTTGCTAACCAAACAAACTAGGCGCTAATCCGGTAGCGCTTCCGGCGGCTCCATGGAAACCAAGAATGGTCGAAGAAACATGACGTCACCATAGGACGGAGATATCTGGGAAATGTAGTCAGGAATGAATAAAGTATATCATTTATTTTCTTTAAATATGTGATTTTATGCGAAAGTTTTTGAGTGAATATTTATTTAAGAGTATATTTTATTGTTTTTAAGTAAAACTTTAAAAAACAAAGTAATAAGAATTCAACAAAACAAAAGGTCGTGTGTTTTGTTTTTTTAAAACAAGGTGCAATCTGTAGTTCACGTCCTTAAAGTAAAGCCTTTTCAAACCTCCTTTTGATTGACCTTCAGCTTTCAGTCTCTTCCAATCTCTTTGTAATTAATCTGTAATGTGGTTCACTGAGAGAACTGAGTTACTAAAGTAAATCAACTTTTCAATAATATATTGAATATTACAGTATTGTGCATCCTTTTAAAATAATTTGCCATTTTCTACCTCGTCCTTGCATCAAATCAAAAACAGCAAGATGAGGATTTCTATTTATTCAGTTTAGTTTGTTGGAGCAACTTTCCTTAACTTCACCAGATGGTGCCACTGTGGAGCTTACACAAAACCAGACATCAAGACAACATTACTTTGTTTACATGACGGCCTCATTGTTTGCATTTAGTCTCAATTGTGGCATTTGTCCCCATCAATATTAGCCTACATATGTGTAGAATAATAACACAGAGGACCTCTGGATGAGTTTTTCCCAGCGTGGGTGTGGGCGGAGTCTTGCCCCCTCGTTGCGTGTTGTCATCGCAGAGATAGGTGCTGGAGTGGATGGATATCGCTATGGTCCGTGTTACTTCAGTCTGGAGGCTGGAACTGAAAGTGGGAGATGTTGGAGCGGCTGCGGCTGCCCCTGCTGGTTTCTCCCACCTCTAGGATAACTAACCCGGGTTAAAAACGGAGACAGGACGCTGGCCACACTATAAGGTAAGCTCTGAATGTCCCTTTCTAGCTCTGAACCCACCAGTAAAGTGGGGAAAAGTGGACTCTGTAGGTGAAAGTAAGGAGCGAGATGGTAAGAGAGTGCAGCGGTGGACACAAAGGATAAAGTTGCGCTGAGACGCTGATGCTGTTGTAGTGTAAGCGACAAAATCAAAAATAACAAACGGACACCATGTTTAAACTCTCATTAATCTATAACCTGTGTATTTGGGAGCACGGCTTATTATAGGTCAGTCAAACTTGATCTCTGTTTGGTTGTTTTTTATTAAGACACATGAAAGGCTACGCAGGGCCAGAACGAATTATTAAAATATTATTCCTTGATTGTATTATATTATATGTTGACATTTGTTGATGGAGCCCGAAGCGTGCGCGTGTGCGTGCTTGCGCGCGCCTGAGCATTTTTTTGAATGAATTTATTTGGGGTATTTCTCCCATGAAAACGGTAGGGGGCGACAAAGCCGTCATTCTCCACCTGGTTTTGTTCTAAAAAAAAAAAAAGCCAACTCCACATCTTCATTCACACAGGTCGTGTTTAATTTTACTCTGAATTTTGTTTTTGTTATATATTTGTTATAAATCATTATGTAGTTGCATTGCTTTTGTCCTAGGTGGATATTGCATGTATTCATCTATTTCTTGCCTGTATGTTCAGACAAAGAACACTTTCCCCTAACGTCACGTTTGTTTGGCTTCTCCACAAATAAAAACCGACAGTCTGCATGTACAATTCATATACAATCTCGCTTTACAGCTGGCTCCTTCTGGAGCCCATTCAACTCAGACTCGCTGCACGGTGTTCCCCTCTGGGAGATTAAGTCAAATATTGTTTGTCTTCCAGCTCCATATCCTTTGCTGTCTTCCTGCAGGAAGTTTAGCCTTTACACTAACAAAAAAAATTCCCAATAAAAGGGGAAATAAAGAGGCCCCATCTCCAGTTGGAGGAAAGCAGTCAGTTTTAATCTAAGATTTCCTTGCTTAATTTTCACTCCTTTGATTCATTTCCCCTTTTTTCACACAGATTTAGCAGAGTTCTATCTCTTTCTCCTGAAGAGCTCAGATCAATGTGAGAGCAATATTTTTCACAGGATTTAATGTCTGGGAAAGATTAGTTTTCTGTGGGGCTGTGCTGAGTTAAGTATAGGCACAGGAGTGTTTTAATATCTCTAAAGCCTCTCTGTAGCCTGGAATAGCGTTCAACATTTCTTTTCCTTTGACTCTAGAAAAGGACTGGCTGAACTCCAGCTACCGCAAGTTTGCTTCTCAGGGAGGCAATATTTCAAATGACTGTTAACCCAAATGGCTGTAAGTACATCTGTAGTGAGGTGTGAGGAAATCTGTTGTTACTGTGGATGAAACTTTATCCACATACACATTGATTTAAATCGTTGTACTTGAGCCTATGTTTTGTTTTGTTTTTTTTAAACTGGGATTTAGATGCCTGTGTTTTGTCAACTGCACTGAAGGGGATATCAGAATAATAAGGTTTGTATCAGAATCAGAAGCTTTTATGAGTTTCTGAGGGAAATGTTGTTGTTACAGTTGCTCAGTATAAATGTACATATGAGGAATCAGAAAAACAGTAGGAGCTGCTCAGTGGTAGCATTGTTGCCAGTCTGGTGTCTTTCTCCATGGAGCTTGGATGCTCTCTTAGTGTAAGTGCGGGATCTCTCCAGGTACTCCGGCATTTTCCCACAACTTAAAAGCATCACTGTTTGGTTAATCGGTCTCTCTAAATTGTGTTTAGGTATGAGTGTGAGCATAATGGTTTGTCTTGCAGACAAACCTGCAAGGATAGATGAATGGAAGATTTAATAAACGACATACTCTTAAACAAATAAACTCTCCATACTCTTGTTTTTAGCTGAACAGTATCAGCAGAAGTAGTTTGGGTGTGAATTTTCTTTTGGGAGGAATTGTTGGATTTGTAAAGCAAGCTCATAGAACTGCAGGAAAGACTGATTATGGACCTACAAGATAACCGATTTGTAGTGTAGCTTTCTGAATTCTGCTGGGTCTTTATCTGCAATCGTACTTTTGTTGATGAGACTTAGACGAACGCGCCACATGGAAATGGAAAAGATGCTTTTAAGTATGGCGGTGGATCTATGATGCTATGTGCCTCCTAAGGCTAGAATGCATAAACTTTTGAAATACAAGATTGTAAATGAAAATCTGATGGGCCTCTCATGGTGCGTTCGCACCAAACGCGTTTTCACGTCTGGTTTACATTCAAAGTCTATGTGGAGGCACGTTGAGGGCTATTGAGGGCCGTTGCGGCCCTCAACAGCCCTGCAGGCCATATCGAATTGTCCAATGTGTTCAACCGATGCGTCTGATTCGGCCTTGATGCGCCACCACATAGACTTTGAATGTAAACTAGATGCACGAAACGCTAGGTGTAGAGCAAAATGCCAAACATCTTTAATCAAAGTGTACACGCGTTGAACTTGAAGCGTCGGACGCGTTTTTGACGAACGTAACGCATTTGGTGTGAACGCACCATAATGGAAATCGAAAATGAGTAATTATTAGGTCTTTCAGTAGAAGAAGGATCAGACACATATGGTCATATAAACATAGAAATGGTTCACCACACACTAAATAATTCACTTTGATACCCATCTCAGTCATCCCCAGACCTTAATCCTATAGAGAATCTGTATGTGATCCTAAATAAAGAGTCCATAAGGGGGGAGCCAGGGCCAGAGATTGTGCAAAGAAGAATAATCCACATCAGTGTGTGATCCAGTCTCGTGAAATCCTACATAAGACAAGCCAAAGTGCTTCCTGATATGCCTCTTTACCAGATGTATCACTGTGGAATTGGTTCAAGAAAGATAAAATAATAAAGGCAAGAGTTTGAGCATTGTGGAATAAAAAATGCAGTTTCAGGAAACCTATCTCTCTAGCTGGCAGCAGCTAGAGAGAAACTTACTCAGCAGCCTCGATAATGGCAGTGACATGGTTAGGTCTTTCAGTCTTCGCCTCAATAGAGATTTTCTGCATTGTGCCATTAGCAACGTGCACAGGGGGCTTTGAAGAAGAAATATGTTTTCATCTATTTCTAATAACACCTTCTGCATCACGAACTAGACAATGGGCGGTTGAGGCAGACAGATATGTCTTCAGAAATAAATAATGTGCACAGTGTGTTCTCAGCTGAACAATAAGCCACCTGTCAGGTTTGGACGAGAAACGGCTTCCCGGTACAAGCCTGCAGGCCATATCCAGTTGTTATCATTGCTGAGCTGCTTAGGGTGTCTCCTGGTTTGTGGCCTTGGAGACGCCCTGCTAGAGTTACAGCTTCTATCTTTGGTTTGGGAGAAAGAAGTGGTTGTGAAATGTGTTACTACCATACACAGATTACTTAAGCTTGTGGCCGATTTTATTGTTCTGGCTTCCCTCCTGTGTGTGTTCTCACAGTGCTTTCCTGCTGCTGGGATGACTAGTCATGATTTTGGGCTAAATCGGAAAAAAGCTGTTAAAGGTCTAGGGTTCGGACCACAGGGGTGTTGCATTTTTTTTTATGTCATTATAAACCAGGGAAGCCTGCCAAAGCATGTGGCAGGCGAATTTCTGACAGATCCCACATCCCGTGCATGTGACGAGGATCAGGCGAACCTGGTCTGGTGTGTGCCAGCTGACTGGCTGTGAGTGTCTGGTGAGCAGACAGCCACAATAGACCACCCCCCTCTTCTACCTCCTCCAACAAAATCCTGTTGCATCAAAACCGACCAACCAGCGGACGGGGGGGTGGGGGGGGTCACATGCCGCCTGCTGCTGTTTGGACAGACAGTTTTTCTTCTGGTCATTTTATCAGCCTTTGTTTTGATTGCTGTCTGGATTTATAGAAGGATTTAAGCCCATCTATCCCTGTTAGGGAAAGCAAAGATGAAGTAATTTAGATGATTTAAAGATTGATGTCTTGGGGAGCACTCACAAGAGATGTGTGTAGGATGAGGAGTTATTAATGTGCAAAATAAGCTTGATGATGAAATGCCAAAACTATTCGCCTCAACAATGCTGACGATGTGTTTTAATATCCTGCATTGAAGAATGCAAAATAAACTACCAAAAGCTTATGGTGATCTCATATTAGATTTTGCTGGATATCTGAAGATTATTCAGCATGTATTTTTGCTCAAGGGTTGCATATGTCGCTGTTCACCTCAGCAAATCAAAACAAAAAAAAGCCAAATGATTCCTTTATCTCTGGTACCATCTATCCACTCATTACGCCATAGACCCAATGAGGTATTACAGCCTGTGGTGTGTTTCTTGAGAATACGTGTGCTGCTCTGCTGTGCCTCATTGCTTGCTTAGTAATTTGTGTTCAGAAGCTGCTTGTTTGTTATAGGTGTGTTCGAGGAGATCGAGTGGAGCAGGAACAGATGGACGATGAATTTAAAAAACATAGCGCTTCTGGTGCTTTACATGGTGTTTGGGGACGTCTTTTCAGCATCTGTTTGCTGTTCTAGTTTTGCAAGTAGATTTTAGCTGTTTCTACAACTTTGACAGAAACATGTACCTCATCCTGGTTAACACCTTTTATCTTTTCTACCATTATTTCTAGTGATCTTCTGCTGCACGTAGACTGTCTAGAAAGACTTTAGCGATGCTTAGTCTCTCCAGACAAATGGTTATTAGTGGTGTAACAATGCCTAAAATTCAGCTTCACCAGACTTTTAATTGAAGGATGTACACAATGTTGCAACAATGTTATTCTATTTTTCATATAAATCCTGGAAATATGTGTCTGTGAGTAGAATTTCACAGCATCTTCCCATCAGCATATGAACGGATGAATGCCTGAATGTAGTGTAATGCACTTTGGAGTCCTCTGGACCAAATAAATTGCTATACAAGTGACATACTTTATGTCACCAAAACCTGAGCTTTTAGCAGAGGTTTGCACACTTTTTAGAGCCTTCTGTAAATCACTAAGTGAGAAAATAAAACCTGAAAAGACTTGGAAAATATGTGGATATATTTTTATTAAAGCTAGGCTGCGTTAAAGGTTTCAGCCTTACTGTTGTATTTTACAGTTGGGAGCATGCAGTGGGCGTTACGATTGTGTTTTATGTCATGAAAGCATCATGATATGCAGCGTAAGCCAGTTTAAACCTTTCTGTTGGAAATGACCTATTGACTCGACACCAGTTTTCTGGGCTAAGCTCCATATGACTGAACGTTAGAACTACATACAATCCTCACTGTATTCCTGTGATTTACAGAAAGCTAACCCATATTTACTACTGTATCTTCTACCTTTTTTTTCCAGAAAAGAAAGTTATTGCCACTGTGGTCTTCAGACACAATCGCAAGTCTTTGTGGTTCACAAATGATTATTATAAATACTGGGAAATTTAAGAATGAAGATCTGTTGAGTTTTGCTAACTTTCATTCACTTTTTTAAATACCAAATTTGTATTATTTATAGTTTAATCTGTCAGAGCAAAACATTACAAATGCTTCCAGTAAAGTAGTGAGCTGGGAAGGATCACTCATTGTAATAATGTAACAATACCCCTCCAAAAAGACATCATTCTCATACATTATGGGTAACTGCTAGTCGGGCATATTGGAAAACGTCTCTCTCAAAGATGAATTATGTCTGCACCCTGGGTTCCCCCAGGAACTCATTAGTGTCTGTATCTGGAATGTTGGAGAAAATGCCTTCAAAAGTTGCTGACCCACCCCATGTGTTTTGTCTACATGTCTGTCAGAGCCGCACAATGAAGGGAATAAGAGCTGGTCAGTCATTAACCCCGCGGCCACTGAGTCCAAGGACCAGCGGTGACCCATGGGGTTAACGCGGTCTGTGCTCCTCTCACCAGACCCACGCAGTTGGCATGACTGACATCTGTAGGCCGTGGCCAGCCTCCAATGGGAGATAAGTAGGGATTTGATTTAGTGCCGATGTGCATACCTTCTTCCTACTGTAGCAAGAAAGAAAGGGCCTGTTTGAAGAGATAAACGGACTGATGATGGACTGCATGCCATAATGGCTAAAACACCTACAGCATTATGACCACGTCGTTAGGAATCGTTAGAAACCCCCCTTTTGCTTTAAAAAACCTCGATCAACCTTGATGATTTTTTTTTTTTTTGCTGACTATATCTCTGAATTTAAAATAAAACCACAATATTTCTTGTCAAGGTAAACTCTGTCCTACCAAACCTAACAGGGTGGAGCTACAATGACTTGACCTGGTATAGTAAGTTTCTCCATATTGTCACTAGTTAATACTAGTGACAATCACTACTTAACACCAGTGACACTCAATGAAGTTCATGTTCCAGCACTTTTATTAATTTCCTGAACTCCCCCGGTACGTGCCTCTTTTGGTCGTTTTTCCTTTCATCTGAAAGTGATTTGGTTCATCTGTAAAAGCCCAATCATTCCACTCTGCTTTCAAAATGTTCATCCAAACAATTGCCCAAGAATCCTGCAGTTCCTTTTAGCCACTTACTTTTACTCTGTCACTGTATTTGCTGTTCCTTTTAGTCTTTTATTAGGTTTTTATTGTGTTCTTTTTCTGAACCTTCCTTACCCAAAAAGACTTAAAATGTGCTAGAGGTTCTTTTGTAGATCAAATGATTTTTAACCTATCAGAAAGTAAAGGAACTACATGATTCATTGCTATTCGTGCATTTAGGTTTCTAATAGTCTGCAGCTGTTAAATATTTGAGTAATATTGTATATTATATAATATTGAGTAATACTGTTCAATAGTTAATTGGTTATTGAATAACTGGATATGCATGTGCTACACCAAGATCTTTTTAATTAATCTATCTACTTAAATTTACAATATCAGTTTCCATTTTAGCTGCAATGGAACATTGGAAATGTCCAGTCGACATAGGAAGAGGCAATCATTCTAATGGTGCGTTCACACCAAATGCATTTGGCGCATCTGGTTTACATTCAAAGTCTATATTGAGGTTTGTTGAGGGCCCATCACAGCACGTTTCACGCATCTAGCGCAGCATGATTTGAAGCTTTTGGAACATTTTGAGAGTTTGACACATCCGACAAATAAGCCGACAACAAAAAACAATGTCTATAGCAATTTTGACGTGTGTGCACTCAGAATGCAGACGTTTACACCAAGCGCTTTGCACATCTCATTCACATTCAAAGTCTATGTGGAGGCGCATTAAAAGAGCGTCAGACGCGTCAAATTGTGCCGTGCTAGACGCATAAAACGCACCGCGACGGGCCCTAGACGTGCCTCCACATAGACTTTGAATGTAAAGCAGATGCGCCTGAAGCTTGAAATGCGCTTGGTGTGGAGCAAAATGTCAAGCATCTACATTCAAAGTGCACATGCGTCGAACCTGAATCGTCGAACGTGTTTTTGACGCGTGTAACGCGTTTGGTGTGAGCGCTCCATAAAAACCAAATGGACTCAGGGACAAAATTATATTCACAGGTTGGTAGATTGGATAATTCCCCTATTTTTAACCTTAGTCCTTACCATATAAAATGTAGAGGCACTTTTAAAATAGAAAGTACAGTCATACCCTGTTAGCCTCGTAAGTTAAAGTCAAAAGTTGTATAAAAATCAGGAATATTCACCCAGTGGCTGTCAGATTGATCCAAATATCCATGGGATGAGTTTCCTCAGAGTGTTGAAAGTACACCAACTTGGGTCCAAATGGGGGATAATTGTAATTAACAACTCAAATGGAGCAGAGCCGTGACAGATGCAGATCTCTAATGTGGTTGGTGAGTCACCGAAGAATCTGTGCTGGGCCCGTATCCTTCACTAGGGCGACTGTGGCTCTGTGGGAAGAGTAGTTGTCTTGTGATCGGAAGGTTGTAGGTTCAATTCCAGCTTCCTCCTGCCCCA
>CAEGAE010043334.1:0-16846 GCA_903067095.1 Girardinus metallicus
GTCCCCCCATTCTTTTCTTTTCTGTCAGCTTCCCACTGTGAGGAGCTTCTCTCTGACAGAGTCAGGGGGAAATGGTGAAGCAGAACATTTTAACCCTGGCCCTCAAGGCTTACTGCATGTTTAGCTGTTTTCCTGCTTTAGCACACATGATTTCAATTGATGGCTGATTAATAGGCATTTGCTGAACTTAAATCATCTGAATCAGGAGTATTAAAACAAGAAAACATCTAAAACATGCAGAATAGTGAGCCTTGGGAAATGCTGCTCTAAAACAACAGTTCCTTACACATAGTGTAACGGGTAGAGAAATACTATAGTTTAGAATACTGTAAAATCCTGCTTTTTGCAGATGTTGTGGTCCTATTGGCTCCATCAGGTCATGATATTCAGCTTTTACTGGAGTAGTCTGCAGCCGAGTTTGAAGTGGCAGAGTAAAGCTGCTGCTTCTCCACATCGAGAGGAGCCAGTTGAGGTGGCTCTGGCATCTGGTTAGGATGCCTTCTGGAAGCCTCCCTGATGAGGTTTCTAGACAAGCCACACTGGTAGGAGACCCAGAGGAAGACCCAGATTATGCCGAAGGGACTATTGCCGTTTTTCTACTGGCTCTACTTCAGCAGCCCTGCTGTTCTCGGCCCGGCCTGACTCGGGTCTACTTCGAAGTGAACACAGACCCGGCTCAGTCTGTAACAGGGTGTTGCTTCCTGGTGGTGGGGGGTATGGCTCCTTGCCTCCAGGCACCATGCGCTGTGCTTTGTTACTATGCAACCAAACGCATTATTTTTCCTCAGACAAAAGAAGAAGAGAGAGCTGAGCTTTTTTTTTTTTACAGATATATCCACTCACTGCTCACCCGAACATCACAGAGTTGTCTGGATCGCAGTGACATTTTCATGCATCTTAGTTGGGTGCATCGAGGGGGTGGGTCAGGCTCCGAAGCGACTAACCGAGGCTTTCCATTCTCTCTGCTATGTTAACAAAAACAACTAATTCCTCATTGCTCCATCGAGCTGCCACTGAATATTGAAGTCTGATGCACAGAAAAGCCGGCATCTCATTGTTCACCTCCTACTTGTGGCTTCAGAGGACTCCATCACTTCTGTGTTGTAGCGTGTTTGAAATTTTGTTTAATTTTCTTCTCTCTTTGCTCCTGTGTGGCTGTCACAATCACAGCCAATAAGTGAACAGGAGTGAAGCTTGCATCACCCAGGCAGGTAGGGCCAGCAGGGCCGCCCCTACTCTAAAGCAGGGAACGAAAAAGCAGAGTCTGGCCTCAAAAAAATGCAAGTGGAAACGCTCGCAAAGCAAGCCGAGTAGAGTGGAGTCGGGACCATTAGAGCTAGTGGACAAGGGACAGAGGAGCTGGTCCAAGTGGCTAGCTCCCCTGAGACTCCCTGCTTAGCCTGCTACACCAGCAACCCAAGCCCACACAAGCAGATGGATGGATACAGTAGCACTCACAAAGTCTACTCAGTTGTTGAAGTCAGCATGTAATAATCTACTCTTCATCATTTGCTGTGAATATTTAGCAGTCTGTCGTAAGCGGTTTATTATGTAAGGACATAAAATGCATTAGAGTGGGCTGCTAACTAAGAGAGGTTGTTTTATCAAAACCTGCATGTTGGGAAATAACACACCTGTCAAAGTGTATTTGATGGAGGTACCTTTGATACCTCATTCTTTATATTTGTCAGCACAGCCTTTTAATTAAGCTACGGACTGGGGCCAAATGTGCCGCCCAGCTTTTTTTATTACTGATCCAAAAAACACAAGCGTGCTTGTACTGAATATGGAGCCTCCAAGTGACAAATACTGTCCCTAGGTTACAAAAATTACATGTTTCTACCAGATTTGCACAACCAGAAACTTTTTATTCCCATTCTTTTTCATAAAACAGCTCATGACAGGTCAAGGGTTCAATAATTCAACGGCCATTTTATTATCCCAAATGAGAGCATGTCCAGACATCATTAGATGAAGAATGCCTGTGAACTTAAATTTTCAACATTTTCTCAGATTCTCAATTACAACTGATCTTCTGGTCGTTTTTTGAGATTTATTGTTGCCTTTGAGAAATTATCCTTAATGTTCTCCTTAACCAGAGCTCAAATTAGGTAGACCGTCATGGTAGGATTATAGTTCTGCAATAATCTTTTAATTTTCAGACGACGGATTTAGCAGTTCTCTGTGAGATGTTTCAATTTATAGATTAGAGTCAGGGATGGTAGAGTCAGAAATATCTAGATCAGAAGTTGAGATCAACACTCTGACAGGATTAGACGAAGGTGAAACTGTGCTTTAAATGCATGTAAGCAGTTTGGACGAGGCTGACCAGCAGAATAATCTGCTGCCACACAGCTCAAAAGGCATCAAAAGACAGAAAGAGATTTTTTAGCAACATCACTAGCCAGCATGCGTTTTTCAGTCACTTCATTCTGTGTGATACATGGATGACAACCACCTGTGGAACAGCTGCATTAATTCCCTTGAACCTGTCAGCCTACACCACCGCACATAATAGTAAGTCAGTTTTTCTTTGCTCACACCCACCTCCAACCCCAAAGCCACCAAGGGAGGACGTCTGCCCGTGTTTTAGCAGGAGGTGTGAGAGAGGTGCAGATGTGTGATTCCAAGGGAGGAACTTTCTCCATTTCAGCAGTCCGTCACAGCACACCCCATGAGTTTGTCATCTGCTATTATGCTCATCTCTGTGAATAGAATGCACCAACAGATAAATACAAGCTGGAGGTGTGTGTGGGGGTGTGTGTGTGTGCGTGTGTGTTTCTGTGATGACATATTGACGAAAATGAACAGAATGTGAACACAGGAGAGAAAAGCAGATGTGAGAACCATTTCTGCATGTTTTCCCTTGGTCATCACTTGTAGGATGTACCTCATACTTGGCATGTTTGATTTCACTTTCTCCTGGTGTTAGGTAGACTGGTATGGAGAAGAAATATGTTGCATAATAAGATTCAAAAATTATCCATCAAAAACGTTTTGAGAGTAATTTAATGTGTATGCAATGGTTGAAACTACATCTATGCCATTTTCCTGTTTTTTTCAAATATATTTTCAGACTTAAAAAGAAGAAAAAAATTACTTTTTGAAACAGTTTCTTTGCTTACAATAACATGACTAAATTTCTTTCGATATAATTCTACTTTTCCATAGAAGACCCACTTTTTTACCTTTATATTTGCAAAATGCAGATCTAGCTGTACTAGGAGGAGGATAATGAATACAAATCTATAAAATGTTATAGTGTGCGTGTTGGTTGGACCTGAATTGGGGTTCTGATGCTGAGTAAGGTTCAGCTGGCTTGAAGTTCATATTTCAAAGCCTAAAAGTTTAAAACAGGAGATAGTTTAAGTCTGACTTTGTTCTAGATAAATATAGAGGCTCAAAAAAGTCTAAACACGATGTCAGTAACATGTAGGCTATCAGTGGCACGTTGGCCTCCAGCAACATATTACATCTCAAACTGTATAAGCTAATATTAGCAAAAACAATAGGGTTAGCAAAAACGATGTCAATAGCATGTGGAGTCACTATCATGCTGACTAACATTGATTCAGTTCATTTAGTTTGTTAGACTTACCATGATAGCATTTTTGGCTAAATTGCTGCCATTAGCATGAGGGCTACCGCTAGCAGTGACAACCATCCAATGCAAACAACTCTGTTTAAGCTAAAGTGACCTAAAATGTAGTGAATAGCATGTGCGGTATCACCAGTATGTTCACTAACATAAACTTACTCATTTCAGTATGCAAGCAATATTGTGTAAGCTAAAATTAGCATCAACACTAAAAGCTTTCTGAAAGGTCAAACCTGATATATTTGCACAGAAAGAAGTTTTTTTTTTATTTTTAATGTTACCACAGAATACCTTCACACAATTTCACTGGTTATCCGTCCTTTAATTGTCTTATTCGTGATAAATAAAGTCACATTTTTGAAACATCAGGCTAAAACAGTCTGATTTATTGAACGCTGCTGCATCCTAGTGGTTCAATGGAGCATTAATCATTCTTCAAAGTTAATCAGCAGAGCAACGTTACATCAAGGATAATGTCTCTGGATTGCTTCTGAGTGCTCTTTAATCGTGCAGCAGTCAGGCGGATGGGGACATCATCCAGTTATTTATGGTTTGGGGAGTAACAGAAGACCTACAAGTGTGCCTTCTGAACAGTAATTTATCTTTAGAAGAGGCGCTCCCTCTTTAAAATCCCTGCTCCTGGAAAACAGTCAGCTTTTTTTTTTTTTTTTTTTTTTTACAGAGATAACGTCCTCAGAAGAGAATAACTAATTGGCAACAAATCTGAAAGTCTTTCTAAAATCCTATGGGAGCCATTTTATGTAAAAGAAATGTATTAAAGAATACAGACAAGAACTCCTCTCTTCGGGTTCTGAGTTGATCTGAATATATTGAGAAAGAGATAGAGCTCATTCATCTTATCCTCAGACTCTCGCCCATCTCTCCACCACTCAGTAAATCTTGCAGGGCAGCAAATCCGGTTGTGCTGCTGAGGTGGAGACATGTGAAAAGTGTCCAAGGCCTTGAAAATGTATTTATATACCTTGGGCATTTTTGTTTTTTTCATTTCATTTTGTCAATTTCAATAAACGTCTAATTTCAGTGGGAATTTGTATGATGGACACTGGGGGCGTGGATATGACTGTGAAGAAAATTGTGAAATGGTTTCTGAAAAGTGCTGCTTACATTTGTATTTTGCCCCGTTTATTCTGATAACGGCCCGGGAACTTTCTTTCTGCATGGAGTTTGCATGTTCTCCCTGTGCATGCGTGGGTTCTCTCCGGGTCCTCCGGCTTCCTCCCACAGTCCAAAAACATGACTGTCAGGTTAACTGGTTTCTCGAAAATTGTCACTAGGTGTGTGTGGATGGTTGTGTGTCCTGTCTGTCTCTGTGTTGTCCTGCGACAGACTGGCGACCTGTCCAGGGTAAACCCCGCCTCTCGTCCGGAACGTTAGCTGGAGATGCACCAGCACCTCCTGACCCCACTAAGGGAGAAGGGTGTTAGAAAATGGATAGATAGATATTCTGATAACCCAAAAATAAAATCCAGCAAAGTAATAAAATCAATGGAAGAAGGAGGTCTAGTCAGACAAAACAAATTTTAACATTTTGACCAATAACAAGTGGTGGTGGCAGAATCATCCTGTGGATTTGCTTTTCTTTGGCAGAATACCTTTTAGCCTGAAAATGGCTCGAGACTGGAGCAGTCTGAGTTTGAGCTATTATACAAAGAATGGACCATAACCTCCGTCTCTAAACGAGAAATCTCAACATGTCTGCAGCAGGAACTGCAGCAAAAGATGCTTCAGCAAAATTTGAAAACTGTGTTGTTTTCACAAGTCCAAGTAAAACACATGGAAGTGTGTGGATGTAATGCAGAAAAATTGAGGAAAAGTTCAAATTACAAAGTCCCAGAGTACACACACACACACACACACACACCCCTACGTATTCAGGTCAAAAGGTAGGCTAAACCATGTATACCAACGCACACCCCCATACACACACGCCCACGCACGCACACACACCTACACTGATGGAAAGACAAACTGAGGAAAATTTTTAAAGTTTCTATCATTTTATTTAAGATAAAAATATGTCTTTTACAGATCTGGTTCACTAACAAACACAATAAAGCTCTGATGAACAATGACCACTTTGATGGCGTCCAAAGAAGTGTGTTTAGAGCTTTAATCAGTCCTGCTAACGGAGGCAAGCACATTTTTTCACCAATACAGCGAAGTCTAAAGGGCACTCAGCCCAAAAAATTTTGTATGAGCAGTAATCATCATCATGCAGAGCCCTACTGAAAGCTGCTTTTTATGTTAATTACATTCAGAAACCCTTCCCTGCAGTCTATGACAGAATGCACCTTGGAGAAGGACTCAACATGCTACGCTAGACATTAAAACATCTATGTGCTGAGAAGTATAATACGCAAAACTGTATAGGTTACTAAAAGGTCAGGTGTGGCGGTTCTTGGTCAGTCTAACAGTTTATTTACTGTGAAACTGGCAGAAAACAATAGCAAAGTTAACTGCTTTCTAATTTAAGTCATCAGTCAAACATATTTAGTCTGTCTTAGTACGGAACACATAGGTAGGCTCACAATTTCAATGATAATCTGCCAGATTACAGAGAATTATATCTGCTGGTGAGACACAAAGAACAGTTCCACCTGAGCTTTGTTTGTGAGCAGCATGAGTGATTCTGAAGAACCAGGTGTCCAACACACGCCTTTTAGACTTCTATGAAAAAATACTTCAACATTTAAAAGGATTCCAATGCATGGAATGGAATCCAAGTAAGCATTGAAATCAAGGTGAAGCAAATTAGCGATGATGACTTTAAATCTAACTAACAGCACACGGGTCATCCTTGCAGGGCTTCATGTCTCCTTGCAGCAGCTGAATCATCACTGCCTTGGTCAGGTAGCTGGAGGTTCCTCTCTTTCCTAGAGGTGGTGTGTTGTAGAATACCTCCATGTCATCCTGGGGCCAACAGGCACAGTTAGGGACTTGCTACAGCAGTTGTAGTTTGGTATGCAACAAGTTTAACGAGGCATCCGTACCTGTTTCTCCATCCCCTGAAAGCGACTCCGGTCTCTCTGGAAGTCGTTAAACGCCTCCTTAACCAGGCTATCCAGATCCACCTTGTCACCAAACTCCAGCTCGGGGTTTCTCTCCAGCACTACGGCCACAACCATCAGCAGCTAATGGTGGACAGGATTGCAAAAGACAATTAAAAGAGCTGAAAATACAAAGATTATTATATTTTTTTCAGCTAATTTTGTTTCAGCTCTACTTGCTGCATGTTTGTTGGTGTTAGTTAATGGGGTTCTTCACCTCTACAATGATTTGTCTGTACTCAGGCAGGACAATTTTCTTGAGTGTGTCCTCCACCAGCAGGGAGAAGTTCATCTCGTACATCGTCATGTCTGACAGTGTTGGTTGCTGGGTAATGACAAGAAGACCTTAGTCATGTACTCTTGTATCTAGCAGGGTAAGATGCATTTTCCATTTGTAACAGGGAGTAAAACATTATGTATGATGCTATAACAGCTAGTAACATTGAAGAAAAACAAAGTCCAAGTTTCGATTTGGTTCAAACCAAATAAAAGCAAAGATCCATCCCGCTTTGCATCAGCATTTTTCCAACCAATTGTGATGCAAATTCTGAACAAACTTCTAAAATGTTGCAAAAATGAAAATGAAGCAAATTAGTCATGTTTCCATCTGCTGGTTTAGAGTGAGTCAACCAGCAACATTTCATCAGATGTTGACATTACACATGGCTGTGAGAAACAGGAAGCAGAGATTGCCAACTAGCATGGACCACACAAATCAGATATATGGGGAGAGATTTTCAGGAATCTGTTGCTATTGGGCAAGTTGTAACTTTTCTGTCGAGTCAACAAGTATTGGCGATGTTACCTGCTGTCTGTAGACGTAGACAAAGGAGAAACAGGATCAGTCACGGGGTAAATGTTCACTACGGCAAATATGTTTCCATCTCCCCTTTAAGGCACTAACTTTTTTTGGAAAAGCCAAAAAAAAAAACACCTCAAGCAAGTGTGAAAACGTTTTTTTTTTTTTTTTTTTTTTTTTTGCAAGATTGAGGAAGTTATTTAGAATTTAGCCATTTCCATCAACCTTTCCTAAAGTGATACTTGATGCAGATGCAGATAAAAAACGTTGCTGGAAACACGGGTATTAAGTCAGGATGGCGTAGAGTAACAGAAATGCATTGGGCCCTAAGACCAATTTAGCAATGTTGCTGACCATGTTCATCTCTTTTTGACCACAGTGTACTCATCTTCTAATTGCTACCTCCACTGTACAAGGATTATGTACCTGTGGGAGGTGAGTTCCACCCACCACGATACCGTTAGGCGTCCTCTCCAGGATCTGCCACACACGGTCATAAAACCCCAGAGGGGTTCTGTTCAGACTGCCGTCGATCTGACGCCTGTTCAGCCAAGACCTGGGGTAAAAAAACCACAGCCTGATGAGATCACTTCCTCAAAATAAGGGCACCTGTTGTTCTTTAAAAAAAGATTGTTTTTCAGTCAATGCTAGTTAATTAGATAAGATAAAGCCTTATTAATTCCCTAAGGGAAATTGGCTCCTGCTTTAATTAGGTGATCTGATATAAACCAAGGGAAGACGAAAAAAATAATTAAACATCAAAAAAGATGTTTAAACATACCAGAGCTACAAAAGAAGCTCTGGTATGTTGAAATCTGTGAGTTAAATTGAAAGTGATTTTGTTGGATAACGCATCGTTTATGTTTACCTGGCAGTGTGCTGTGGCTGCAGGACGTCCAGCAGCAGCTGCTTGATGTCGCTGGGAGAGAGCTGGTAGATGTCCTGAGGTGCCAGGTCTCCAGCTCGGATCTTCAGCTCATGTTTCATGGCCTGAACAATCCAGCTTGGTATCCACACAACAGACGAATTATGTTAGAGGTTACAAATGGAACCTTTTACAGTCACATTGCAAGAAGAACAGCAGCTGTTTTTCTGCAATTGAAACTTTCCTCTTTTCTTGCACATATTTAGGAGTCCGGATTGGTCCAGTTAGTTTACACACTTCAACACAAGAGTACACTTAGCTTTTAAACCATAACTGCTATGTAACAACTAGATATCAAAGTTGCTTTGCTCTGATTTCACTGTGTTTTTTTTTTTTTTTTTTATCTTCTAGCACTCTGCTGTAGATCATTAAAGTTGATGTTCCTTTAGGTCAAAACGTGCACCGAACCTGTTGGAGGGTTTTATTATTGTCTGACACCATTCATCAGATCAACAGTGGCAGACATGAAACCACCCTTAGCCTTTGGATGACGTTTTTTATGTCCATATTCCAAATAATTTCCACCATCATGAGTTTCTGCACCTGTTTCTTCTAATAAGTTAAAGGTCTGTTTGTATATATACAAAAAAACATGCGACCAGTGTGGCAGATACAAGCTGGAAATAGTCATTTTCAAGCACCAAATTACAGATTCAGGCAGCTGGATTTACAAAACATTCTGAACACGTTTCTTGAAGTCTAAAATTTAGATCCATCTTTGGTAAAATATCACCATTTTGTGTTCCGAAATGCTTCTGAGATGGATTTTCTCTTTGCTTTGTTGATATTAGGGCACAAAGCTAAACATGATTTCTGTGAGACAAAGCGTACCACCGTTGGTGAGCAGTTAACAAAATCCCACACAATTCGCAAGCCTGTAGGCACTTTCAACATTTTCAATTTTCCTGATAACATGACGCCTCAATCCAATCACAGAAAATTGCAGCATGGGTAACTTGGAGCGTGAAAGAAACGCAGAAAACAAGCCACATTACTGAATCTCAGAGGGATTTGACAGCAATTGGTTTCTTGAGTTTTTCTCTGGCTAACACCAGGGAGGGGAAAATTACATCTAGGCAAACATGCTGCATGAGAAAATCCCAATTGGTAAAACACATAAGAGCAGCTCGAGGTTCAAACTCAGCCCGGTATCGTCCTACCCGACTCTGATTTTGAGCATGCCGCTGAATAGCTCAGGGTTGTTGGAGATTATCCAGCCGATGTGGATGACCAGCTCCTGCTGGAGGACAGCTTCCCTCTCCCCGCCCTGGGGAGAGCACTTGCTGTAGATGATGCCCTGGATCACTCCTGGAGACAGCGGGTTGGAGATCACCTCCTCCTCATGCCCAAACAGACCGAGGGTCACCTGGTGGTCATGTGCAAACAAAAGAAAGTGCTGAAAATCTACCAAAGTTTTCAGCAAAAGAGAAGAAAGAAATCATGTGCTATTATGCAGACCACTTTATCAGAAGACAATTTCAATATGTCTTCTGTTCCTTCAATTTGAAATTGGCCTCCTCTCTCTGAGTAAAAGTGAGAGAGTATGTGACACCTTTGTAGTTTTGCTCAGGAGGAGCAACAGAGGAAAATTACACCATGGCAAATTTCACTGATGAGAGGACACGCTTTTATGTTTTTGCCTTCGTCTGATGAAACTCCGAAACGTAGACGCATCGTTCATCCGAGTACCTAAAAGGACCCGAGCGGAAGCGCGGAAGCCTGCAGCTGAAATGGAAGTTTTGGATTCCGTGTAGGATGCGCTGTCAGATTTCAGTAACAATGTGAAATATAATCAGAATGAAAACTCACTCAAATGGGACAGCACCGCTTTCTGCCTCTACTTAAGACTTTATTGTAAGGAGAGGAATGGCATCCGTCTCCAATTTTAAATCGGCTTTTCCAATCATGTTGAGAGGAGCCTACCCTCTTGCCTCATTGGCAATCTATATGCAGATTCACACCTTGAGCTACTTCAGCGTAATGAAATACCTAAAAGTGTTCAGAAGGGTAAAAATGCAGCAAGATAACTGGAACTCTCGAGAGGAGGCTAATCTCTGAATACCACTTGAGAGAGAATGATGCATTGAAAGGCATCCGGCATGATGTGGTGAATCCACACAATTCACGAGTCAGTGTGTCAATCATGTGTCCACACAAGTTGCAAATTATTGTATTGCCAAACGGGGGTTTTGAATGGGTGATGGGGTAGAGGATAGGTTATGCTTGCTGCAACTGCAACTACAGCTCAGATCCAAACACAGTCGATATAAGCTTTGATGAGGGACATGCGCAAGCAGCTGGTCCAAATAGTTCCCATAGGATACAGCATGGCATGAGGAGCCTTCAGCGATGTACACATTGAGATTTCCCTTTTTCTGCTAATCAGTGAACATTAAAATCACTGGCCAAACATGCTGCCAACAGTTTTCCCCAACATACTGTGCTTAGAGAAGGGGTAGATTTTACTCAGGCCCCTCTGTCTCTGTGTCCACTTACCTGCTTGCCTTGCACTAAAATACTAGTAATACTGGGGGCAAGGCTGTCCACTAGCTTAGTTAAGAGACTGGCAGCAAGACGGACAACAGACCTAATGGGCAAAAAGACACAAGAACATTCTTGAGATATTTAGGACAAGTAGCAAATTTACAGCTTGGACTTTAATATGTACAGCACCTTGTAGAAGTCTTTAAACCACTTTTAACATTTTGTCATGTTACAACTGTAAATTTGATTGCATTTCATTGGGATTTCACGTGATAAGTCAACATAAAGTAGCACAAGATTCATCGACTTTTGTTCAGTTTCTCCTGAAGATGTTTCGACACGTATCCAGGAGTCTGTCAGTTCTGGAGGCACGCAGAACTGACTGAGTAAGGAATGTAAAGCAGACATATTGCTCAACAGAATTGGCAAAAGCCCCTTTCCCGTTGTCAAGTCTCACTCTAGCCGGTTACTGTCTAGTTCGGATCTAGCCAAGTTGGGTTTGTCATCATTGGCTGGGTGTTCCATCGGCAGGAACTTGTGCGGGCTGTGAGCACGGAAAAGCTTTGGTCAATGGGTGATGATGTCCTCTTATGAGTGTACCCCTCATAAGAGGGTACACTCCAGTTTCTCTGAAGTCGCTTGTTATATTTTTATTCGGTGCCAGTTGATACTGTACGCGTTCTTAAGTCACAACAATCTGTCCAGGGCTGCCTGAGAGAGAGCTGGTTGAAGCACTTCCTGTGGAGAAAGGGCTAGACTCCTGGAGCGGTGTTGAAACATCTTCAGGAAAAACTGAACAAATTCAGATTGCCTTTGATTTAAGCTTGTTATAACATCTTCTTCCTGATCCAGAATTATCGAAAGGTTGGTGCTGGTTTATCACAGTAAAAACCAAATACAAATATTTAAGTTTGTATCTGTGACAAAATGTACAAAAGTGGACCTTCACAAAGCACTGTAGCTTCTTTCTTTGTATCCTTTGTACATTGTCCAATAACACCAAGGGTTACAGAAAACATCTACAGTAGCAATGTACTGAAAAGTGTTCATCCCAATCACAACGAATCACTTTGATTCTGGAAGTTCCAATATCAAGTCTGCTTTCCAGTAAATATTTTAATGTTCACGCAAGTTTGAATTTATCATTCATGAGGTTCAACGCAGTCTGCTAGATGCTTCCTCTTGTCTGCAGGAATCCTATTAGGAAAAAATGGCACACTGAGATGGCAGTTATCTAAATACACAGCCAGGGATGACTAATGACACACAAAAAGGATCTACATTTTTACAGCAATAGTGGAAGCAAGGGACGATGTCGTGAAGGAGGTCATGAATAAGCTGGAACACAACCTGCTCTTATTATATGCTGAGTAAAAGTCCTAATCAATTTTTCTACCTGAGAAGTTGCTGTATTTCATGATTACATTTGTGGGGAAGACAAAGCCACAGCTGGGAAATCAACAAAACATCACAGTTTAAAAGGCATGGTATGCTGTCAAAGCACTGATCCTTAGAAAACCTATTTCAAGCCTGACTTGCTGGCCCATGTTAGAAAAATGAGAGCATATACACAGTTGAGTATGGGAGTAGTTTCCCTACCAAGCAAAACAAAACAAACAAAAAAGTCTATTCCATCTTTAAATGCCATAAGTGCATTTCTCTTAGCTGAAAATGTCGATGAATAAAACAGCATGTCAGGAAGCATAACGAAAGCAAACCATGAGCACAGAAAGCACTGGCCACTGATGAGAGGAACAAATACTCAGTTATGACATATGACGACCACCTGCAACATTTGGTCAGTATTTGTGGATGAGGCCAGCAGCAAACCACAATTCAAATAGAAATTTGACATTGTTTCAAATGATTCCACACCCAAAACAAACACAAATTCCATTTCTGTGATGGACAATCTAAAATGTAGACAATCTTTGCTTTCGTGGATGAGAATGTTGTTTACTTTTTTTCCACTTTATGAACTGTTTTGCTCAGTAACTTTAAAGCTCTTTCGGCCATCCCAAGATATTTAAATAGAATGATCTAGGGTAAGAGTCAAAATCTATTTAATTTGCAGTGCACGGCCAGCCTTTGAGCCACTGGGAATGGACTTGGAGGAAGGGGTTCAGCCTCTATGGTTTTAATGTAAAGAGAAAGCCAACACTGACCAGCCAGCTCAGCTCCGGATTACATCCAACTCAAGGTTCCTGCAAGCATCCTAGCTGGCTTGCCAAAATCCTGACTGTGTGAGCCAAGGTTTCATTGCTCCTAAATCAGTTAATGCACTAGAAATACAGCAGCGTAACAAATTGACAATATAGCCAAATACCCGAAAACCCAGTTTTTAGGTAAATTTTAGCAAAGTGAATGTTGGTGACTTAAACTGTTTGTAGAATTTCACATTAAAAATTATGCCTAGGAAGAAACTGTTCACATGTAACTAGCTACTGTCTTATGTCCACCTATTTTTTTTGTCGTCTTTATTCACATTAATCACAGTTTTTCTAATTTGACGTTTTTAGATCATACAGAAAATGTACAGCTGTTTTGATTATAAAATAAACAAATGTTTTTTTATTATTTGTAAAATCAAATAGGAACATCTTAATTTTAAGGGTTTATTCTTTTGCTTAGGAGTAAAACGAGAATCCGATTACGATGAATGGTCAACACACAGCTCACACAGCTCTCCAGCTCTCCAGCTAGCCAGCTAGCTAGACAACTAAAACATGCGGGAACATTTACTGTGTCGCCCGCTGAACTTTACCTGTTTCCCATGAACCAGTATTGTGGTGATGTGAGGGGCTATAGAGCTGGCATACTTCTTGGTAATGGCAGCAGCATGCCGCACTGCCAGCCTGTAGTTTATCCAGATAACGTAACAGTTTGTTTTATTAGTTTGGGCAGTCAGGACAATGTGATTAAATGAATTTCTACAGACACAAGAAATAACAAAAAGCATTTCAAGCTACTTTCAGAGGAAGTCCATCTCATGAAGCCAAAAGGCCACAAAACGGCACTGCATGTTCTGTGATTATGTTTTGGACAAACACTGTTTGTGTGTTGAAATGGGAATACCAGACCAAAGTTTTCTGCTGCCGGCTCGTCTGTAGATTCTCTCCAGTTCATCCATGAGGTTCTCTGGAATCACAAATATGGCTGATTTCATAACTTTTTCAAACATTTTGCCCTCAAATGAATATGGAAAGCATGTAAAATTAACATAGTTTAAACATTAATTCAATTGTATCCCAGCTCCAGCCCTTGAGAGATGATATGTTGAGGGTTTTACTGTAGATGTTTTCCTGCTATAACAAAATGTCATTTTAGTTCCAATTTTAGCTTAATTTATACAAATTTAGATTACTAGATTTCTTTAGTATTTGGAAGGATTACCCTATAAATTTTATGACTTGGTTCAAACATTTTACATTTCTGTTCACGAGCTTCTTACCATAGTTTGCTGGGATTCTGGCCCCTTTTACCAGATAGAACTGGTAGAACTGGGTCAGATTTATACGCTGCAGTTTATTTACAGTGAATGTAAATATCTGGTGTGACCTGTGGATGTGTTGGAGCAGAAACGCATCCGAAAGCTGCAACTCTTGTCCCCCAAAGGACGAGAAATGGGAACCACTGCATAAATCAACAGTATAAAACTGCTAACTGATCATCTTCTAAGATTATTGTATAATTTCTCCTAACACACCCTGGTGCTCCACTAGAGTCCTTATTTATGAACTAAGTTGCAGTGTGTCCATACCATCCTTTGCCAGGAAGTTTGGTCCTTCTCTTCTGAGGAGGATACAGGCGAGCTGAGCCTGACTGGCCAAGCAGTTGCAGTCCTGCATAAATACGCAGACAAGCAGAATGAGCAAAGATGAGAGTGATCTCGAATGCAAACTCAATATTTTTCAGAAAACAAGAGAAAAAAGTAATTGATGGTATCATTAACCGACTTTAAATGATACATTGTCCATGATTTATACTAATTGTAATATTGGTTTTGATATTAAGATGCAACAGCTAAAAAAAACCCCCATCCTGATCATATTTTAGTTTTACATACGATTGTTTAAAGTAATTTCTCTGTTTAACAAGAACACAGTGATAACCTGGATCATCGTTCTGTTGAAACAATCAGCTTACATGAAACTTCTGCAGGACCTCACAGGTGGGCTTGTTTTGCCACTCCTCCACACTGATCTCCGGCTGCTGCTCCAGGTCCGAGGCGTTGGGTGTGCTCATCTGCCTCTTCACCTTCGAGTGCTTCGGCAGCTCCAGCTCCTCAAAGCTCTTAAACTCTGGGATCCTTTAGCACACGGAAACGGGCTGCACATGTCTCGGTTTTCTCAAAATGAAGCAACTTATAGCTGTTACCTTCAAGCATTAAAATAAGACAGGACTAGCTTCTGTAAGGTCATCAGCCACCACAGAACTCATGTCATAGTCTCAAACTAGAATTGCAAATCATCGTTAATGTTCAAATTATGTTCAGATGACTTAACTTCAAGATGCACATCTAGAGAATCTGAGGAAGAAGCTAAAGATTAGAGTGAAGGTGTTTTAAAGTCAAAGGTCTGGAGATCATCACCAAAAAGAAAAGGTCAAAATACCAGAGGAAACATGCAAAAAGCTGATTAGCAATAATAAGATACTTTTGATTGCTGTAATGTCAATAAAATATTTTTCCACTGATGATTAGGCAAGTTTATAAAAAAAAATTCTATATATTTTTTTAAATTAAATAATCAAATTAAATTGGATCAAAATTGATACTCATTTGGCTTTGGTTTATTATCTATTGAGCGATGGCTGTCACATTTCTATAGGTGAGTGAAAATGTTCATCTAAATCTGCTATACAGAATGGATAATTTTGAACTAAAATGTGCTTATGTACAGGTGTATCAAAAATGTAAATAATGTTATGGTGTCGCTCCTCAATGGTTTGTCAGTCTGGGTCAGTAGGAGCCTGCACACTGGACACATTTATTCAGCTTAACTCAACATGTCTATTCTTCACATTTAATAATAATAATAACAACAATAATAATCTAAAAACACATTATATGTAAAATATTTCACTTATAACAAAAATGACCTCTCATATATTATATTAGTTATGAATGTTGAGGCAACCGTCTAACTACATTCCTGCTGTCCTTCACTTCTCATTAGCTTAAATCCTAAATATCTTGCCCAAACACTCGCACCTTTGACCTTAAGTTAATCAACATGGGTTTTATTGCCAGATATAAAAAAGATGTAAACAGGAAAAGCTACAAAGGAGAAGTGTGTAAAATCAACTTTTTTTTTTTGTTTTACATCATGTTGTAATGTTATTCCCTGAGCAAAAACATACACTGAGTGTTGCCTTGATGCGTTCATGCATGTTTGAGAAATCCTTTTATCTCCACGACAACCACTCAGCTGTGTGTGAGCCATGATGTGATGACGCTCTGAAGGCAGAGTTTCAGAAAGAGGAGGAGTTTTTAAGAGACAACGGCCCAATTTCAAGGCGTTAAATTAGGGAGTCATTTTTTTTGTTGTCATATTATGTGATATGTAAAGCACTTTAGTGACAACTGATGTTAACATAGTTACTTGGTTTTGCTATAAAATGCATTATGTGCCAGGAAAACACATAAACACAAAACCGCCCCTTTAAGAAATATGTGACAACAGAAAAAGCACTTTAACCTGAATTTTCACTTTTACTGCAATCACAGCAGAGAAAGCATTCACATTCAACAAGGAAAGCATGAAGAAGCATGAAGGGAAGCTCTTACTCTGCCTCATTGACACGAAGGAAGTCCAGTTGCTCCACAAATGCTCCTGATATCAGGGTCTGTGAAAATGATGGGGGGGGGGGGGGGGGAAAAAACAAATTTAAAAAAAAAAAAAATTATTTTTTTGGGTAAGTGGCCCCAACCATCCAAGCAACATAACGGTGAAGAGGGAACCAAAAATGCT